>JAOTQR010117794.1:0-64150 GCA_025774065.1 Solanum ossicruentum | reverse complement strand
CATTTTGCTTTATTCCATCATACTCCAAGGCCAAAAAATAGTCAATCTTTGGCTCCATCCGAGATTGATGGAAATCCCATGTAAGCTTACCAACTCATGAATATACAATAAGGCATAATCTACAACACTATAAGTAGTTTTGACCGGTATGAAATGAGCCGACTTTGTCATTGTATAAACCACAACCCAAATAGAATCAAAATGCTTTCTATCTTAGGCAACTTGACCACAAAATCCACATTGATTTCCTCCCACTTCTATGTAGGAATCTTTGTCTTTGGCTAGGCCACCCGACCTTTAATTTTCGATTTTTACTTGTTGGCATTTGTGACATTCAGATACAAACTTAGCGGCATATCTCTTCATACCACCCCATAAAAACACTTCCGTCAATCCTCTATACAGCTTTGTAGAATTGGGTGAATAGAATAGGATGAATTACTAGCCTTATCTAAAATCCTCTTTCTCAATTCATTAACACTAGGCACACATAATCTACCTTGTTACTCAATGGCATCATCTCCCCCTTCGAAGAAAATCTCCAACATACCATCTCTCACCAAGGTTTACAATTCTAGCGATGCAGAGACAAGATTTTGTTTTGCCTTTACCCCCTCAAACAATGAAGACTTAGAAACATCAATAACTACTACACCGCCATTATCCACTTCTTCCAACCTAACCCCCCAATCTAGGAAACAGATGAACTTCGCTAGCCACCTCTTTGCGACTATCATCAACATGAGCTAGACTATCTGTACATACCATACTTAGAGCATCGGCCATAACATTAGCTTTGCTGGGTTAATAATGCAAACTCATATCATAAACTTAATAAGCTATAACCACCTTCTTTATCTTAGGTTAAGATGTTTTCGGGGTGAACGAAATTTGGAGACTTTTATGATCGGTAAACACATCAATATGAACCCCATACAAAGGATGCATAATTTTCAAAGCAAATACCACATTGGCCAATTCAAGATCATAAGTAGGATTATTCTTCTCATGCACCTTAAGTTGTCTAGAGCAATATGCCATCGCCTTACAATTTTGCATCAAAACACAAACCAAACCAATTCGTGAGGCATCACAATACACAATAAACCATTCCAAACCTTCCGATAGGGATAGGATAGGAGCGGAGACAAGCTTATCTTTCAAAGTTTGGAAGCTCTTCTAACACTTGCTGGTCTACATAAAGTTTACCTTCTTTTGGGTCAACCTAGTCATAGGAGAAGCAATAGAAGAATGCAATTTACAAATCTTCGGTAATAATCCGCCAAATCCAAGAAAATTCTAATGTCCAATGGTGTCAAAGGTCAAGGAAAATTTCTAATCACCTCTGTCTTTTAATGATCCACCTTATTGCCATCACCCAAAACCACATGACCTAGGAAAGCAACTTCTTTCAAGCAAAACTCACATTTTTCATATTTGACATAACATCTCTTATAACAACCCAAGCTTAGGACCTAGACGTGATGGCGCAAGGGAAACCCGAAGGGACCCCAACCAAGTCTGTTAGTGCATCATTACATATCCTTGGTCATGGAAGCAATAAAATAGCAACATAAGAATAGAAAGAGGGATAACGAGGGTTATGGAACATCATTAATAACATAGCAACAAGAGTCAAGAGAGAGTCAAGCTCATAACATTATACATGACATGTCCAAACAATGCCTCTACTACATAGATAAGAGAGGGGGCCAAGACAAGCAACCGGGCTTACCCTCATTGTCAACATTTATATAAAAAAAGGATAGTCGTAGAATATAGCATGAGATAATAAACAACATCCCCGAATGGAGGACTCACCATGAAGCTTGAGTGGAATCGTACTAGCCATTTGGATGGGGATACTCAAGCAGGTCTCTGATTCCTAGATGGTGACATCATCTAGGCATAGAGTATGCTTTAGTAGATCTGAATGTACTAAGTATGTAGGATGCAATGCAATAATAGATAGACATCATAATCAAAATGCATAACATAGGCAATGAATAAGCATATAGCAATATGGTATGTATGAATGATGCTTAAAGTAAAACCATGCTTATATAGAACATAATCCACGTGTAAGGAGGGACCACTTTAGTGAATATCCAAGGCATACCACCTCCTTGGAGGACTACATGAGGTACAAACCCCATCATGTGGTTGATGAGGTAAAAACCACCCAATATGGTTAATGGAGTACAAACCCCCTCCCCCTCCCTAATGTGGTTATCAAGGTACAAACCCCTAGAAATAGTTGTACGGGTCAGCCACCTCCCGAGCGAGATGATCGAGGTAAAAACCCCTCAACAAAGTTTCCTGGGCCTACACCCTCCCGAGTGAGGTTTAGTAGTTTTCACCGTATCATAGAGATAATATCATATACATACATCTCTTTCATCATCATGAAGTCATTCAACTCATAAGACATGCATTAGGCTTTCAATTCCTCAAGAAAAGTATAACCGGGCATTTTATAGAACACTTGGCGGGTGTGTAGTGCTAGTGTAAAACCATGCAATTCAAGAGTGAAATCATGCTAGAAAATTTAGTGTAAACAATTAATAGATACTTGGTAACACCCTCAAACAATATAAATCAAAATTCTTCATCAAATCTGACATTAGATCTTAGATTCATAGCTTCAAATATGCTAAAACCCATACAATTTCATGAAAACCCAACATATTGTGCAAGATCTCTAATGGAACCTCTTTATATGTCAAGTTGTCTTCAACTACCCCCACACATCAAGAGTCGCAATAGCATTGGGATCACCCACACACTTCCTTAACATATACACATGAAAGACCGGATGAACCAATGTCATTTCTCTAGGAACATCCAACTCCTACCCCACATTACCAATCCTTCTCATAACCCTATAAGGACCCATATATCTAGGGCTCAATTTGCTCTTCTACAAAAATAGACCACATCTTTCATGGGTGACACCTTCAAATGAACTCAATCACAAACCTTGAATTCAAGATCCCTTCTCCTCACATCGACATAAGACTTTTGGCGACTTTGTTCCCAATATAATCATCTCTCCAGCTTCAAACTACCCAACTGGTGATCAACAATGTCTACCATAGAGAGCTTCAAAAGGAGCCATACCAATGCTAGAATGATAGCTATTGTTGTATGCAAACTTAATCAATAGATTATGATCATTCAAACTGCCCTTAAGCTCCAATACACAAGCCCTAAGCATGTTCTCAAGTGTTTGGACAGTTCTTTCAGCTTGGCCATCCGTTTGAGGGTGAAGGGTTGTACTAAGAGTTATTAAAAAAATTTCCCATACCTCTTAGGAAAGACCTCCAAAAGTGTGAAGTGAATTGTGCATCACGATCCGATATAATGGACAAAGGAACCCCATGAAACCTTAGCAAGTCACGAATGTAAAACCTAGCAGAATCTTCATCCCCATATGTAGTCTTAATAGGTAGAAAGTGAGCCGATTTTGTCATCCTATCAACCAGAACCTATATGGAATCAAAACCATTTCTAGCCTTGGGCAATCAAACCACAAAATCCATATTAATCTCTTCCCACTTCCATGTAGGAATCTCTATGTCTTGGGTTAGGTGTAACACCCCACACCTTACATGTACTAGTCCTATGCACGTAAAACATGATATGGCTTGGTCAAATTACAACCTATTTTTATAAGTTCTTAAATCTCAAATTAAAGCACGACATCTACGTCTAACACTTAAGAGGGTTGAGTGTATACAAGTTTAAAGTCAAATCGAAGAGATCGTGGCCTTTAATAAAGTGAGAGAAGTGAGGTGCTTGTAAGAATTAGGAAGTTAGAAGGTGAGTCACCTACTTGCTAGCTAGATGGAGATGAGGTCCAACATCGAATTTGTCCAAGTAAGATTAAGAATAAAGTCTGTGTTAAGATTGTAACTTTAGCCCATATTTTAGCATCATAGATGGACTATATTTTCATCCCAAGAAGGATATAAAAAGATCCCAAAGACATCACAATTTCTTTGATAATTTAGGCCCAAACTAACTAAGAGAAAGGGGAAAAATGGGCAGCAAAGGCCGATCAATTCGGAGCACCTTAAGGCCCAAGCGAAAGGGACCAAATAGTACATTAATCACATGATAAAATAAGGCTTATAATAGTAAAGTAAGTCAGACAAGTGCTCCTTTAAAAGGGTCTTATAAGCAGCTTACTCAAGTCACTTAACTTGGACAAAAAGCATATTGTTTTTCCAAGTTTCCTCTCAACACTTTCTTGACTTTAAAAGTAGCCACAAGAGATATTTAGGGTGCTTGGAGAGGCCCTACAACTTGAAGGTAAAGGTAATTAATTATAATTGTGTATTTGGTATGATTGTTTCATGAAAAACAACAAGTATATGCTAGTTATGCATGTGCTACAAATTTGGACATCATGTGTCCTAAGGATTGTTGTGCCCTTTTCTTGTTACTGAAGAGGATTTTCTTTTCTTAGTTAGCTGAATTATGATATACGACTTATGATTTAACATGTTGTAGATTTATAGTTAGGCAACTAGGATGCTATACTACTTTTACAGTCCGTAAAAGTGAGTTCTTATATGATATCATAATTATGTTCTTAGTACGAACTTATGGGCTGCTAGTTGGGAATTATTGTGCCATGACCTCCAACTAATTTGGGACTATTTTTGGACTATTTTAACACTAATTTTATTTATAAATAATGATGGATACAGTCTGGTTAAAGTTGAAATTTGTTCAGGATTGTTGAGGTCGAAATGTAATGAGACAACGTAATATTATGTCGCCTAATGGTGTGCTGTGTAAGATTGCTTTGTCTTATGCCTTGCAAACTTTTGTAAGACTGATATGGGTCTACAATAAGTTGTATATTGCATGTACAAAAGAATGGTTATTAGAGAATATCATTATAAGTGGAAAGGTTGAAGGAATACCTTTGGGTCGCTAAATACAAGCTTGCTGCCCGGATGTTACATATTATAAGATTGGACTGCCAAGAAGTGTTTCTTAGCCTCTAATACCAGTACTATTGTCTACTATATTGTATATAAATACATGATGGAAAAGGAGGTTATTCTGAGGTAATAACGAGGTCATATATCGAGGTATGTAAGGCTACTTTATTTTGTATTATCTAGCATGAAATAAACATCCCTCCTTGGCACATAAAGGCACTTACCAACTTTGACACAACTATTAACCATGTCTCCACTCTTTCACGTGTTCATATACTCCCATACATAGTCGTTTTCAAATCTGCATACATACGTGGGTACCAACTTACATTGGTCCTTGTTGCTAAATAAAGTTCACGAGTTGCTTCATTTCATACGCATTTCATTAATTGTGTAATGTACTCTTTCCATTGTCATACTGTCTTGTATGATTATTTGCAGTTCACATGCTACACCTACAGTCCTATAGCTCCAATATTATGATAAGCAAAAGAATCATCTCAAAAGTAATTGAAAGATAAAGTATATTACCTATTGATGGGTGGTAACCCGAGACGTGGAAGAATCACCTAGCCAGGGTCAATCCTATCACAAGGGGTAGCCCAAGGGGTGAAAGGAAAAGCCTAGCCAGGGCCCATGCCAATGTAGGTTTATCACTGATCAGCTGATCATTTCTACTACATGTTGTGCACAGATTATACAATAAAGGTAAAGCAATAAAAATAACATAAATGACATGATTCCATAGTATGACTAAAGGTGGTCACTTATCCTTACAGCAGTGCACAGTTTCATTTGAGTTATTTCTTCATATAAAGTATTTATTTCCTTACATATTCAGTGCATTATCTCATACTGACGTCCCTTACGAGGGTCTTGTATTTTATGTTGCAGTTACAAGTGCTAGTAGCTCTCCTCAGCAGGAGTACAGGATATCCAACTGCTACTACCAAGCTCCAGGTTGCTTTGGAACTTTGTGTGTCTAGAGCCTATATTTTTGTTTTGCATAGTTCGTTGAGGCGAGGCCTATCCCGACCTTTATCAGATTATGTTCCTTATGTAGAGCCTTTGTAGACTATGTAAAGTAAAGTGTGGTTATGTCTTATACTTTTGACAATGTGACACCAATGGCCTAGCCATATGCATTTCCTTTTGGATTGTTATTACTGTTTGCTTTCTTAAAGGAATGTTGAATGTAGAAATTACTTATAATATATGTAGAAAGCACATGGATACAGGTCTGTTCTCCCGAACATTATCGGCAATGGGTGCTAGTCCACCTTAACGGGACTTTGGACGTGACATTAGGCCACCCTGCCTTTGATGTTCGTCTTTGACTTGTTGGCAACTATGGCAACCGGAAATAAATCTTTCAATGTCTCTCTTTATACTCCCCACCAATAACCTCTCTCAAATATCTATACATTTTAGTAGACCCGGGGTGAATAGAATAAGAAAAACAATGCGCCCCATCAAGAATCTTTCCCTCAACCTATCAACACTAGGCACACACAATCTACCTTTGTACCTAAGGGCACCATCTCCCCCTTGGGAGAAAACCTCCACCTTACCATGTTTCACTAATGTTTTCAATTCCAACAAAGGGGTGGTCAAGATCTTTCTTTGCTTTCACCTCCTCAAAATATGAAGATTTAGAACCATCAACGATAACAACATTACCATTATGAACTCCTTACAACCTAACTCCCAACCAAGCCAACTGATACACCTCTCTAGCCATCTCTTCATCACTACCATCAATATGAGCTAGGCTACACATGGACACCCTACTCAAAGCATCCGTAACCACATTTTCCTTACCGGCATGATAATCCACACTCATATCATAGTCCTTAAGAAGTTCTAACCACCTACTTTGTGTCGTGTTAAGATCTTTTTAAGTGAAAACATATTGGATGCTCTTATGATCGGCGAACATATCATCATGGAAGCCATACAAATAATGATGCCATTTATTTAATGCAAATACCACGGCTTCTAGTTCAACATCATGGGTAGGATAGTTCTTTTCATGCACCTTGAGTTGCCTAGAAGTATTGGCTATGAACTTGCCAATTTACGTTAGAACACAACCATAACTAACTCTAGAAGCATCACAATACACAACAAATCCCTCTAGCCCTTCTAATAGTGACAATATAGGAGCGAACACAAGCTTATCTTTCAATGTTTGGAAGCTCCTCTCACACTCATTGGTCCATACAAATTTAGCCTTCTTTTGAGACAATTTTATCATAGGAAAAGCAATAAAAGAAAACCCATTCACAAATCTCCAGTATAACCCGTTAAGCCCAAGAAGCTCCTAATATCCATTGGGGTCAATGGTCTAGGCCAATTTCTAATCAAATCCATCTTCTTAGGATCCACTATAATACCATCCCTCGACACCACACGACCTAGAAAGGAAACTTCTTTCAACAAAATTAACTCTTCTCATATTTAGCATACAATTTCTCTTCCCTCAATCTTCGCAACATTACCCTCAAATGACCCATATACTTCTCATCATTTTGTGAATAGATCAAAATGACATCAATGAATACCAGAACAAATGAATCAAGGTAGGGTTAAAAGACCATATTCATTAGGTCCATGAAGATGACCGTTGCATTGGTCAACTCAAATGACATCACAATAAACTTAGAATGCCCATACCTAGCCCGGAAGGCCGTCTAAGGAATATCACACCCCCTCACCTTCACTTGATGATACCCAGACCGAAGATCAATCTTACAGAAGTGGATATACTATTGCAATTGGTCAAATAAATCATCAACCCTATAAAGAGGATACCTATTCTTGATGGTGACCCTACTAAGTTGTCGGTAGTCAATACAAATTCTAAAGGACATGTCCTTCTTCTTCACAAACAACATCGGTACACCCCAAGGTGATTGGCTAGGCCGAATGAAACCCTTCTCTAACAAGTAACTCAATTCTTCCTTCAACACCTTTAACTCCATTAGGGCCATACAGTATGGGGGAATACAGAAGAGTTGAGTATCGGGAAGGAGATTTATACCAAAATCTATATCCCTTTCGGGAGGAACACCGAGAAGGTCATTTGGAAAGACATCAAGAAACTCTTTTACAATCGGGATTGAGTCTATAAAAAGGACTTTGGACTTCACATCCCTTACCCTCACAACAAGGTAAAGACACCCCTTAGAGATCAACCTATGGGCTTTAATGCAAGAGATAAACCTACCCTTGACCACCACATCATGACTCTCCCACAAAAGGACGAGTTCATTTGGGAATTGGAATTTGACCCTACGGGTCCTACAATCAATAGAAGCATAGTATGCATGCAACCAATCCATCCCAAGAATGAGATCAAAATTAACCATGTCCAACTCAACATGATCACAAGGCAATATTCTATGCAAAATGCAAATACGACAATCTCTATAAATCTTCCTAACAATGATAAATGCACCAGTTGGAGTAGATACCTCATATGACTCACACAACAATTCAGGTTAAAATGGAACTTTTTTGGCAACAAAGGGGGTTACAAAAGGAAGAGTTTCACCCAGATCAATCAATGCACACATATCAAAAAAAAATTCAACATACCGGTAAAAATGTATCATAAACACCTTTCCTCCCATGCAAAGCATTAAATCAATTGTTTCTTGGAGCACCATCTTATCGGCCACCTCTTCCAAAAGGAACCGCATTCACACCTCATAGACGAACCTCCTTATCCTTGTTGCATTTTTGGGGTCAATCCATCACCTTATGCCTAACTTCCCCACAACTATAGCAAACATTAGTATCCCTCAAGCACGGGCCACTAAGAGCCCTACCACATTTTGGACAACCACCATTAGGAATCACACCTCCCACATCTTGAGCCCTTGGAAAATCATTGGCAACCCTCTTTCGCAGTGTATGAGAAGACCCTGGGCCTTGATGCAACCAGGCACCCTTTCGACTGTTGAACTTCCCTTTAAAACTGGCCTTCTTGGCCTCATGACTCCTCCACTTCCTCAACTTTTCCTCCTCCATTTGTTTGATATAGGTCATCAAACGTGACAAGTCCTAGTCAATAATCAGCCTGGTAGACCGGCACTCCTTACTCACTAATTCAGAAACATCCATCACAAATTTGTTTATCCTAGAAATTGAGTTGGCAACAAAGTGTGGAGCATACTTTGAAAGTTAGTTGGACTTAAGGGAATACTCCCTCACACTTATAGACCTTTGTCTTAGATTAATAAATTCCACCAACTTAGCTTGCCTAAGCTCAAGAATGAAGAACTGATTAAGAAAGGCCGCCTTGACCTCCTCCCAAAGTACCACTTTGTTGACCCCCTTATCCTCTTTCCATTGATTGTACCATATTTGTGATACCCCGTTGAGTTATTTGGATGCCAACCCCACCTTATCCTCCGACCTTACACCCATGACAACCAAGATCTTGTAAACCTCATTAATGAACTCTTGAGGGTCCTCAATCACCTTTGACCCATATAATTCTAGGGGATTCATCCTCATGAAATCTCTCAGCTGAGATGCAGGTGTAGGAGCATGAGGGGCTTGGGCCCCTTAGTTGGCTTGGTTAGTCACAACTTGTGCAAGCAAAGTGAGAGCATCCCGAAACTCTCCATTAGTCAATTGCCCCTCGGGCGTGTAGGCTCTTTTGCTTCTCGTATTTGGCACGATCTAGCATAGGAAGGGACAATCATTAGAGGTAAAACCTTACCTCAACTTTTATATCATGACAGAGAGTAAGAAGAAGGGAAACATTTCCTAAATGCCTCATAGCCTCTATCTCATAGTTATGATGCACAACAAAACATGAACAAGACTATAATCGACGCGGTGTGTAGGATCCTGAGGTTCTAACAACCTAGTACTCTGATACCATGTTTGTCACGACCCAAGCCTAGGGCCGAGATGTGACATGGCATAAGAGGAACCCGAAGGAACCCTAAGAAAGCCTCTTAGCGCATCAATACACATCCTTGATCGTGAAAGCAATAAAAAAACAATATAAGAGTACAAATAGGGATAACTGAGGCTAAGGGACATAATTCATATCATAGCAAAAAAAGTCAAGAGAGATTCAAGCTCATATCATTACACATGACATGTCCAACAACAACTCTACTACATCGATAAGTGCGAGGCCAAGACAGGCAACTGGGCTCACCCACGCTGTCAACATTTACATAAATGAAAGGATAGTCTTAGAACATAACAAGCGATAATAAGTAACATCCCCTGAATGGTGCACTCACTAACAAGCTCGAGCAGAATTGTACTAGCCACGTGGATTGGTATGCTCAAGTAGGCCTCTGGTTCCTACATGGTGACATTATGTAGGCATAGAGTATGCATTAGTACGTCTGAATGTACTAAGTATGTAGGATGCAATGCAACATTAGATAGTCATCATAATCAAAACGCATAACATAGGCAATGAATCAGCATATAGCAATATGGTATGTATGAATGATGCTTAAAGTAAAACAACATTTTATATAGAACATAATCCATATGTAAGGAGAGAACACTTTAATGAATATCCAAGGTCTACCACCTCCTTATAGAGGCACACGAGGTACAAACCCCTTTATGTGGTTGATAAGGTACAAACCTCTCAACGTGGTTATCAAGGTACAAACCCCTTAACATGGTTGCACGGGCCTTCCACCTCCCTAGCAAGGAGATCGAGGTATAATCTCCTCAACTAAATTACCCGGGCCTCCAACCTCCCGAGTGAGGCTTAGTCATTTTCCCCACTTCATAGAGATAATATCATACACATACATTCTTTTAATCATCATAAAGTCATTAAAATAATAACATATGCGTTAGACCTTCAATTCTGTCACGACTTAAGCCTAGGGCTTATATGATCCTGAAGGGAACCATAGCAAGCCTCTTAGAACATCATTACACTTCCTTTCTCGCAAAAGCAATAAAACAAGCAGCGAGAGATCATAAATTGTGACAACAGGGGCTAAGGGAACACTTTCATATCATAGCCTCAAGAATAATAGAGTCAATGCTCATAGCCTAGATGCATTAGTTGTCCAACAACACCTCTACAACATAGATAAGAGTGGGGGCCACCATAATAAACCAGGATCACCCACATGGTCAATACATAAACAAAAGAAAGATAGTCTTAGTACATAGAAAGAGTTCATAAGCAGCATCTTCGGAATGGAGGACTCACTAGCAAGCTTAAAAGACCATCGTACTAGCCATGTGAAGGGGGAGAATGATCAAGCGGAGCTCCATTTCCTATATGGTGTCATCATGTAGGCATAGAGTATGCATTAGTATGTTTGGATGTACTAAGTATATAGGAAATAGATAGACATCATAAGCAAAATGAATAATAATACTCAATAGATAGCATAATAGCATGATGACACGTATTAATGATACTTGAAGTAACATTATGCTCATATAGAACATAATACATGTGTAAGGAGTGACCATTCTTAGTGCAATCCAATGCCTACCACCACCTTGGAGAGGCGCAAGAGGTACAAACCCCTTCGTAAGGTTGATGGAGTAAAAACTCCCCAACAAGGTTGATGGGGTACGAAGCCCCCAACAAGTTTGATAGGTACAAACTCCCAATAAGGTTGCACAGGCTTGCCATGTACAAACACCTCAACAATGTTACCCAGGCCTACAATATCTCGGATGAGGCTTGGTCATCCCTAACACTATTGAGATACTACCATATATATACATTCCTTTCATCATCATTTAATCATCATATATAAACCTTCCTTTCATCACTATAAGGTCATTCAACTCATAAGACATTAATTGGACCTTCAATTCCTCAAGAAAACATAACCAAACGTTTTATCAAACATTTGGTGGGTGTCTAGTGCTAGTGTAAAACCATGCAATTCAAGAGTGTTATCATGCTAGAAAATCCTATGTAAAACCATCTATAGATACTCGGTAATACGCTCAAGCAATATAGATCAAAATCCTTCATCAAATCTCACAATCGATCATAGAATCATAGCCCAAAACATAGTAAAATAGTCACAATTTCATAAACCCCAACATAGTATGTAGTGAATGTCATAATAAGTAAGACCCATGGCTAAATCAACTTTAAATCATGCAAATTAGAGTATAAGGATGTTTGGGTATCATGGGTGAACGAAACCCACATACCTTAGCTTTGGGGATAGATTTGATGAAGATTGGAGATGAAGACTTGGAGCTTGAATGAGAATCAGAAATTCGTATGAATTTGAGACTTAAATTTAGGAGTAAAATATTTGGCTTAGTGCTTGAATGAGTATTGGGAATTGATTTGAATGATATGAGGGGTAAATATGGCTAAGTATAGGTATTTTCATGTTTGGGAATTCTTAGGCCCAAGATATATTAGTCTTGGACCGAAGTCAAAAGTGGATAAAAAAAATACATAGAGGAGGCACGCCCTTGGCGCGTCGTGCAAGGGGCGCACTAACTTCACTAGAATTTGCATTTTCGGAAAATCAAAATTACTAATTGTTTTCTCTTAAACAAGGGTTAGACCCATTTTCCATAATTTGAAAGCCTGATCAAGAATACGAAGACGGATTTTGGATATCGCACATGAAATTAGGATTCCAGGCACGTTTGAGGCACATTTTTGGGCACTTTTTGGGGTCGTTTCAAATTCCTCAAGAAAACAACAAACAGATATTTTATCGAACACTTGGTGGGTGAGTAGTGCTAGTGTAAAACCATATAATTCAAGAGTGAAATCATGCTAGAAAATTGAGTGTGAAACCGTCAATAGATACTTGGTAACACCCTCTAACAACATACATCAAAAGCCTTCATCAAATCTCACGTTAGATCCTACACTCATAGCTTAAAATATGCTAAAACAATCACAATTTCATTAAACCCCAACATAGTGTGTAGTGAAATCCACAATAGATAAGACCCATGAGAAAATCAACTTTAAATTGTGCAATTTTAAGGAAAAAAGAAGCTTGGGCATCATAGGTGAAAGGAATCCATGAAGGAAACCTATATACCTTATCTTAGGAGAATAGCCTGATGAAGATTGGAGATGGAGACTTGGAGACTGAGTGAGAACCTTGTAATCCGAATGAGTTTTGAGACTTGAATTTAGGAGATGAAATATTGGCTAAGCATTTGATAGAGTATTTGGGAATGTCTTGAATGATATGAAGGTGAAATAAGGCCAAGTACATGCATTTTCATGCATGGGAACACTTTGGCCAAGATCCAAAAGTATTGGAAAGACATAGAAAATTGATCTGAGGCGTGCGCGAAAGCCTCATTGGAAATCTATTTTGCGATTTTCAAATTTTGATATGGTTGCTCTTAAATTGGGGCTAGACCTATTTGCCACTCAATTTGACCTCTTGAACAAGATGAAATTGGTTTTTTGGTATCACGTACTGATTTTGAGATATATGAAAATTACGATTCCGGGCAGTACTGAGGAACATTTTTTAGCATTTTTTGCGGTCATTTCATCTCTTACTCAAGATTTGCAACACCACCCTCAATTGATCCACATACTCCTCCTCACTATGGGGATAGATCATGATATCATCACTAAAAAGATCTACAAACAAGTGATGGTAGGGTTTAAATACCATATTCATAAGATCCATGAATATAACTGGTGCGTTAGCCACCCAAAGTACATAACCACAAACTCAAAGTGCCCCTACCTAGTCCGGAAGGATGTCTTAGGAATGTAATACACCCCCTACCTTTCAGTTGGTGATACCCGAACTGAAGATCAATCTTAGAGGAGTGACTAGCCCCTTGAAGTTGATAAAAAATGTCATCAATCCTTTGTAGAGGGTAATTATTCTTGATGGGGACTTTATTAAGTTACCGATAATCAATGCACATTGTAAGAGAACCATCTTTCTTCTTTACAAATAACACCGGTGCACCGTAAGGTGACTTACTAGGCTTTATAAACCCCTTCTCCACCAAATACCTCAATAACTCATTCAACTCCTTCAACTCTTCCAGGGCTATACAGTAAGAGGGAATAGAAATGGGTTGAGTATCGGGAAGAAGTTTTATACAAAAGTCTATTTCAATTTCGGGAGGAGCAACAGGAAGCTCATTGGGGAAGAAATCGATGAACTCATTAATTACTAGAACCGACTCTATCAGAAGGACATTGGACTCAACATCCCTAAACCTCACAAGATGATAGAGACACCCCTTAGAAAGATCAACTTTTGGGCTTTCATGCAAGAAATGAATCTACCCTTGACCACTACATCACAACTTTCCCACTCAACAACGGGTTCATTTGGTAATTTGAATTTGACCCTGCAGGTTCTACACTCAATAGAAGCATAGCATCAAAACTAACCATATCTAACTCAACAAAATAATAAGGAAAGATTTTATGCAAAATAGACATGGGAAAATTTTTACAGACTCTTCTAGAAGCAGTGGATGCACCAACGAGAGTAGATACTTCATAAGGCTCACACGACGATTTGGGCTTAACATGAAACATTTTTGCAACCAAAGGAGTAACAAAAGAAAGAGTGGCACCTATATTTATCAACACATACACATCAAAATCAAAATATTTCAACATACCTGTGACGACATCGGGCACCTCATCAACCCCTTTTCTCACTTGAAGCGCTTATAATTAATTTTGCCTTGGGGAAACCCCTTGTTGGCCTCTTCTTCCCTTTAGAACTGCATTTGCACCTTGGCCTTACGGACAACCATCACTATCCTTTTTTTGATTACGCGAAAAATCAATCATCTTATGATCCACTTCACCACAACCACAGTAAGCATTAGTGTTCCTCAAACATGGGCTATTATGGCTACTACCAAATCTTTGGCATTTAGGATAATCATTAGCAAACCCCCTATTAGGAGAATTGGAAGACCTTTGGCTTGGAGGTTCGTGGCCTTACGGAAACCGGCTACCCTTGGAGTCTGGGAACCCACCATAAAAACAGGCCCTCTTGGCCTCACAACTCCTCCTCTTTCTAAGTTTTCCCCCTCTAATTGTTTGGCATAAGTCAAGAGGAGGGAAAATCCTTCTCACTTATCAACATGGCAGCATGACACTCTTCATTAACTGTCACATCCCAAAATACCCCCTAGATATGATTGACACCTGCTCAAACTATTTGTCAGGAGAACCAAATATTCATATGCACCCAAACTATCCAAACAATAATAATAGTATGTGCAACTCCAAAACTCGTCAATACTCATAACAATAAAGTTTAACTAGCAAACCAAAATTTGCATATCTATTTAAGAGAGAAAAGGATAACTTAACAAAAATATCTCTAGCCCAAATCCCACAATAGCATCATGGACCATCTAATAGAGTAATATGAGTTTAACTATCGGGCACACAAACCCCAAAAAAAGAAGAAAAACATAAATAACAATAGGTAGAGATGAAGTAATAGCCTCCACGAACAATGCGAAGGCTCAAATAAATAACAGGGTCCACGAACACGAACTCGTTAGCCACAAGTCTCAACCTCTGCAACAGTATCTGCATTGACATGCAAGTAAAGAGTGAGCTATATATAAATATAGACCAGTAAGATCCTCGACTCGATACTTTTAAACCTCTAGAAAAAGAGTTATAAAATGCTTGTGCACAACAGATATAAATAAATACTATACATAAGAATATACTTCATAATAAGCTCAACAAGTTCAAACAAATGTTCAGAAAGGGTCACTAAATATCTCAATTCAATCCACACTCAAAACGTGTCATAAATGGCAGTGAAGGAGATCAAAACATCACCCCGACAAGCCCATAGGAACATGTATATACTCTTAGAATGTACTACGACAGCATGTACAAAGCCCCTAACATATAATAGCAGCATGGGTATTCCCCTAACATATTACAGCAACTAAGTATGCCCCAACTAAACACATCAAAGTAGTAAAAAAGGTGTATTTAACATTACACCACATATAACTCATGAAAATATTCGATACACTTCTCAAAATAGCATATCTAGGGTTTATCAAAGAAACATCAATTCTGTCAAGCACATGCTTGTCCCAAAACATAACACTAGACAGTGAAAAATATTTTTGTCAAAGTATGTTTGAAAAGCAAACACTAAAGCTTAAAGTCTCACTTACCATGTTAATGACAAGTTACACTACCTTGCACGTGTAGAACACCCACTAAAACATCCCATACTTTCCTTAATTTGTGAAAATAATATTGATTATCGATATAAATTATGTTGGCTAAACTCAAGTCTATATATCCCTTGTTTTCAAGTTTAGGGTTAAACCATAATATCTGTTACCTTAGACTATAAATTAAAAGTGAAAATATTCTTAATCACGTTATTAAAACTAATTGGTGCAAATTCTATTAAATATGCTTTCAACTAACAAGAGCACACAATAAGCAAGAAAATACAAACTTTATCACCCAAAACAATGGTACAAAAATCAATTCAGTTCTATATTTGAATTTCTCTAATCACCTTGTGAGTTGTGTGTTTTCTTCAAAGAGAAAAGAAAGAAAGAATAATTTCTTTTCTGTCTTTGAGTTGTGTGCAGATCAGTAGAAGAAAAATAATACGCTGCTTCTTTTATTTTTATTTTTTATTCTTTTAATAAGAATTATTAATGGTTGAAATTACCAACTAAACCTTGAAAAAAATATATAATGGTTATTATATTCTCCCCAACTTAAAATAAAATTCGTTCTTGAACAGGTATAAAACCATACCTGAACTGTCAAATAGGTTAGGATATCTCCCTCGCATGCCTGCATCAGACTTCCAAGTAGCCTCTTTAGTTGGATGATTGCGCCATAACACTTTTGCTAAGACTATCCTCTTCGACCTCTATTGCCTAACTTGCCTATCTAGAATAGATATCAAACCTTCCTCATATGCTAAATTTTCATAAAGCTCCACATCTTCTAGATTAATCTTATGACTATCATCACGAACATATCGTCGAAGCATAGACATGTGAAATACAAGATGTACAAGGGATAATCTCAGAGATAAAGCAAGATGATATGCCACCAATCCAATCCGATATAAAATCTCATAAGGAACAATGAATCTAGGACTCATCTTACATTTCCATCCAAATCTCATAAATCACTTCATAGGTGAAATATTTAAAAAGACCTTTTCTCCCTTTATGAACTCCACATCACAAACTCTCTTATCTGCATAAGATTTTTGTCTACTTTGTACTGTTCAAAACCGTTCTTGTATCATTGTAACTTTCTCTAAGACCTGCTGAACCAAATCTAGACCTAGTAATTGTACTTCGCCAGGTTCAAACCATCCAATTAGTGATCGACACTTGCGACCATATAGAGGATCATATGGTACCATTCGTATACTTGACTGGTAGCTATTATTATAAGAAAACTGTACCAAAGGAAACTGATCATGCCAATGTCTACCAAAATTAATTGTACAAGCCCTAAGCATGTCCTCTAAGATCTGAATAACCCGCTCAGTCTGCCCGTCAGTCTGCGGATGAAATGTTGTGCTTAACTCAACTTGTGATCAAACATGGAGCCAAACTATCTCTCGAAGGTAAATTTTTGCTAATTGCTTTGCGGTATAAGTAACTCGAACTAGTATGAAATGGACAGACTTTGTAAATGTGTCAACAATCACCCAAACTAAGTTATGCTTTTTGAATGTATTCGACAGCCCGATAACAAAGTCTATCGTAATCCTTTCCCACTTCCACTTCGGGATAATCAAGTTTTGCATCACTCCACGAGGTTTTTGATGTTCATATTTGACCTGTCATGAGTCGTGCTTCTTGAAAGTATTTAGCAACCTGATAGCAAAGACCATCATAATCCTTTCCCACTTCCACTTTGGGATAATCAAGTATTGCATTACTCCACTAGGTTTTTGATGTTCATATTTGACCTATTGACAATTCAAACAACTAGTCGCCTGCTTCAAAATATCAGAATTCATACCTTTCCACCTGTACAAACCACGCAAGTCTTGATACATCAAAGAAGCACCTGGATGGATAGAGTATCGCAAGCTATGAGCCTCTACAAGTATTAGCTGTTTTACCTTACCCACCATGGGAATGAAAAATCTACCACGTTGATGCAAGATGCCCTCGCCATTACTTGAGAACGACTTCACGCCTCCACTCTGCACTCGATCTCGTAATCTAGCAAGTTAGGGGTCATATTGGCACTCCAACTAA
The DNA here is from genome assembly GCA_025774065.1 of Solanum ossicruentum. NCBI lineage: Eukaryota > Viridiplantae > Streptophyta > Magnoliopsida > Solanales > Solanaceae > Solanum > Solanum ossicruentum. Next base: position 45,959 of record JAOTQR010117794.1, on the reverse strand, counting down.
GGATGATTGCACCACCATACCTACAATAAATATGCCATATAATGTATGATCAATTGGAACTCCCTTATTGGCTAAAGACTTAATATCCCTAGCCATAGGTCACTTTTCAACCGCAATCCAAGCTAGGCTACCCATAGACTTTCTACTCAAAGCATTTGCCAGCACATTTGTCTTCCCAAGGTAGTATATGATAGTTATATCATAATCTTTAAGTAGCTCAAACCATTGTCCTTGCCTCAAATTCAGATCCCTTTGCTTGAATATGCATTGTAAACTCTTGTGATTAGTATAGGCTTCACACAATTCACCATAAAGGTAAGTCATATGTTGAGAGCAATATAATGGCAGCAAACTCTAAGTCATATGTCGGATAGTTCTTCTAATGAATCTTTAGCTGTTGAGAAGTATATGCAGCCACTTTACCATTCTGCATTAAGACACCACCAATCCGACTCTAGCTGTATCACAATAAATAGTAAAACCACCCTCTACTATAGGTAAGGTCAAAATAGGTGTTGTAGTCAATGCAATCTTTAATTTTTGGAAACTCTATTCACATTCATCTTACCACTGAAAAATCACACCTTTCTTAGTTAAATGTGTCAATGGAGCGGCTACCTTTGAGAAACCCTCCACAAATCGTTTGTCATATCCTGCTAGCCCCAAGAAACTGCGTATCTCTGTAGGAGTATTAGGTCGTGGCCAATCCAAACAACTTCTATCTTTCTTTGATCAACTTGAATCCCATCTCATGACACCATGTGTCCTAAAATGGAAACTGTCCCCAACCAAAACTCACATTTTCAGAACTTAGCGTAAAGCTTTTATTCTCTAAGTATCTGCAACACAACTCTCAGATGATGTTCATGCTCATCTTTATATCAAGAGTAGAAAAATATATCATCAATAAATATGATCACAAACTGGTTGAAGTATGGCTTGTACCCTGTTCATGAGGTCGATAAATGTTGCAAGTGCATTAGTCAATTCAAAAGACATCACCAAACATTCAAAGTGCCCATACTTAGTTCTAAAGGTTGTGTTTGAGATATGTTCAGTCTTTATTCTCAACTGATGATAACCTGATCTCAAATCAATTTTGGAAAAGTAAAGAGCACCCTGCAACTGATCGAATAAATCATCAATATGAGGCAATGTATATTTATTCTTGATCGTTGCCTTATTTAACACTCTGTAGTCGATGCACATTCTCATCGTGCCATCTTTCTTTTAAACAAATTCCACTGGGCATCGCAAGGTCATACGTTAGGCCTAATGAACCCCTTACCAAGTAGCTCTTGGAGTTGTACCTTCAACTCTCTCAACTCGGAGGTAACCCAGGTAAATCTTCTAGAAACACATCAACAAATTCTTGCACAACTGGAACACTATCGATAGTAACATGAGTATCATGGATAGTAGCAATAAAACCAAAGCACCCATGATTAATCTTCAACGTTCCTTTACATAAGATATTATCTCCCCCTAAGTTAGAGGAGTCATACCTTTCCATACTAAAGATAACTCTCCAGGGAAATTAAAATGTACTAGCTTAGCATAATAATCAACCTTAACATAACAGTCAACCAAAGCATCACATGTTGCTAACCAATCCATGCCCATAATTACATCAAAGTTAGATAGTGACAACTCTAATAAAGCAACTATTGTGTCCTTACCATGCACAAATGTAACACAATCTCTATACACTCTGTCAGCTGATAAAGTCTCCCTAACTGGAGTCATAACCATATATGGCACATTAGGAGTCTCAACTTATTGTTCTAAAGATATGGGAAAAGATGGGAATACATATGAATACATAGAACCTAGATAAATAAGAGCATATGCCTCATGAGAATTGATAGTAATAACACCTGTGACTACAACATTCGATCCCTCAATAGCCTGTCTAGCCATAACAAGTAATCTTAGTGGTCTACCTACTCCCTGAGAAACATGAACACCATGTCGACCCTGTCCACGAGTACCTTGTGGAGCGACCATAACTTGATAAATCTGAGCCTAAGTATCTGCCATATTTCTTTGCACCTATGTAGTAGATTGACTAGTACTAGATTCTCCCTTAGGACAAAATTTAGCAATATGAACTCATTCGATACAAGTAAAATAAGGACCACTAATACCAAGGCAGTGACCATTATGATTGCTACCACAATTAAAACAGCTTGGATGTTGTCCAGACATGAAAGAATTACCACCCTTCTTCAGCATCTGTTATTGTCCCTGTCAAGCTTAAAAACCACTCTTGGAAGATTGTACCACTGAATCTGACTGAGTACGCCTAGACTGCCCACAACGAAATCCGCTCTTCCCTCCAGAAGGAGCACCACTGAATCCACCTGTATTACGTGCCTTCTTTCTTTCTCGCTCAATTTTCTCCATGTCTCAATAGGACTCAAAATTAAGAGCATTGTCAAATACATCTGAATATGTACCATCTCACATATCTCATATCACAGGATAATGGTAACAATGCTCTAGTCCATCGACAAATCTTCTTACTTTAACCCTTGGATCTGCAATCAAAATTAGGACATACCAGGACAATTTAGTGAACTTGGCCTCATACTCTGTAATTGTGATATTACCCCAATGCAGATCATGGAATTGACGTCTCATATCATCTTGTTTGCTCAATGGAATAAACCTATCCTTAAACATTACTGAAAACTTTGACCAGGTGATAGATAGTGACCCTACTTCTATGGCTCTCTGAATAGAAGTGTATGATGCCTCTGGAGATCCTGAGAACATAAAAGTAGTAACTTCCACACCACGAGTCTCCTTCAACCCCAATGTAGTAAGTATCTTTTTACAACTATCAAGGAACTTCTGAGGCTCAACAGAAGCTAGTGTCGCATCAAACTTTGTGGCTTAAGGTCCATTAAATTCTTAAGATCTTTGTGTTGCACTAAAGTTGCAATTGGATAGCAACTTGTTGAGGGCCAACTGTGGTGTCAGTGTCACATCAACATTCAGTTGTTCCTATTTCTGCATTAGTGTAGTAGTTTGAGGAGTTGGGGTTCCATCCTAATTAGGCACCAATGCCTCTAGCACATTCAACAACCTCATCAGAAAATCTGTAGGTAAAGCGACAGTAGGTGTAGCTGCTGTCACTGTCTGTGGGCATCCTTAGCAACTTCTTCCTGCACTTGCTCTTAGGCAACAACTCAGGTCTGTCCCTCATTTGTAACTCCTAACTGAGGAGTAGCAGATGCCCTAGTCCGAGCTCTAGTAAGATGAGACCTACCCTGACTGCCACAGGAGGTAATACCATGTCCCCCACCACGTTCAACAGCTGCATTAGACTGAACAACAGAGGAAGAGCCACATCTCTTTGTCATCTGTGAAAAATATTAAAAGTTAAACTTGGTTCAACTCTCTGCACGAACAAGGAATAAAAAATAAGAATACATCCTAAATGTTTAGTAGCCTAAAGGTCATAAGTATGGGCGTCTACATACCCATAAACAAGACTCTACCAAATACTACTCCATGACCCAGGACTTAAAGCCTAGGCTTGATACCAACTTTGTCACATCCTAAAATACCCGCTAGATGTGATTGGCACCTTCTCACACTATTTTTTGGGGGAACCAAATATTCATACAAACCCAAACTATCCAAACAACAATAATATAGTATGTGCAACTCCAAAATTCGTCAATACTCATAACAATAAAGTTTAACTAGCAAACCAATATTTGCATATCAATTTAAGAAAGAAAGGGTTAGTTAACAAAAATGTCTCTAGCCCAAATCCTACAATAAGATCATGGAGCATTTAATAGAGTAATATGAGTTTAAATGTCGGGCATACAAACCCCTAAAAAATAAGAAAAACATAAATTTTAATAGATAGAGTTGAAATAGTAGCCTCCACTAACAATGTGAAGGCTTACCTCAGCAATAGGGTCCACGAACATGAACTCGTCAGCCACAAGTCTCATCCTCTGCAATAGTATCTGCATTGACGTACAAGTAAGGAGTGAGCTATATATAAATATAGCCCAGTAAGATCCTCGACTCGCTACTTTAATACCCCTAGAACAAGAGTTATAAAATACATGTGCACAATGGATATACCTAAATAATATACACAAGAATATACTTCATAATAAGCTCAATAAGTTCAAACAAATTACATGCATCAATTCAATCCACATTCAAAACTTATCATGAACGGCAGCGAAGGAGATCAATCTATCACCCCTATAAGCCCATGAAAATATGTATAACTCTCTAAAAATGTACTACGACAGTTGTACAAAGCCCCTAACATATTACAGTAGCATGGGTATGCCCCTAACATATTACGGCAGCAAAGTATGTCCCAAGTAACCATATCACAGTAGTAAAGAAGGGTATTAAGTATCACACCACATATAACTCATGAATATATTTGAATTGTTCTCAAAATAGCATATCTAGGGTTTATCAAAGAAACATCAATTCTGTCAAGCACATCCTTGTATCAACACATACGCCTGATAGAGAAAAATATATTTTTCAGTGCATGTTTGAAGAGCATGCACTAAATCTTAAAGTCTCACTGACCATGTAAATGACAAGTTCCACCACCTTGCACGCGTAGAACACCCACTAAAACATCCCCTACTTTTCTCAATCTATGATAAAAATATTGATTATCGATATAAATTATGTTGGCCAAACTCACTTCTCAATATCCCTAGTTTTCAAGTTTAGGGTTAAATCCTAATACTCATTACCTTAGACTATAAATTAAAAGTAAAGGTATTTTTAATCTCATTGTTAAACCTAATTAGTGGAAATTCTATCAAATATGCTTTTAACTAACAAGAACACTCCAAAAATAAGAAAATACACACTTATCACCAAAAATAATGGTACAAAGATAAAGTCAATTATATTTATGAACTTTCATAATCACCTTGTGAGTTGTGTCTTTTCTTCAAAGAGAAAAGAACGAAAGAACAATTTTTTTCTGTCTCTGTGTTGTGCGTAGGTCAGAAGCAGAAAAATAATATGCTACTTCTTTTCTTTCTTTCTTTATTTTTATTCTTTTAATAAGAATTATTAATAGTTAAAATTACCAACTAACCCTTGAGAAAAATATAAGGGTTATTACATTAACCAAGTCAGACATACCCATCAACAATTTGTTCATCCTAGACCTCGGCTCGACCACTAATTATGGATCATACTTGGAGAGTTGGTTGAACTAGAGGGCGTACACCCTCACACTCATAGACCATTTCTTTAGATTCATTAATTCCACTATTTTGGCCTCCTTTAGCTCCAGAGGAAAGAACTGATTGAGAAATGCCTCCTTGAACTCTTCCCAAAGGATGACATTGTTATTTCCCTTCCCCAACTTCAATTGGGTGAACCAAATTTGAGCCACCCTCTTAGGTTGGTAGGACGCCGACTCCGCTTTCTCCTATGAGTTAACCCCTATAACAAACAACACTTTGTACACCTCATCAATGAATTTTTGATGATTCTCATCCACTTTAGACCCATAAAACTCTGGTCGGTTCATTCTTGTAAAGTACCTCACCTTAGAGGCCGAAGTAGGAGCATGAGATATACAGAAAATATGATTATGGGCACATCCGAGGCACATTTTCATGCACTTTTTGGGGTCATTACATCATCAATACCAGATATACAAGTGTATATTAAGGAACAAAGATGTATTTCCCATTAAAGACCTTTTGAGGATCCAACAAGTTGTGACTTGGGAAATGGAAGCAGACACGATAGAATGATATCCATATCTTTTGCACTCTACTCAAGCCTAAGGTTATAATATGATCATGTCTAATATGTCAAGTCATATAATTCAACCATAAGAGTCAAGTTTCATGCATTTATAATCATGGTGTCATGTTTAATGGAATTTTTATGCATAAGTTTGAGCTTTTATGAAAATGATGTTCAAGTTGCATTGATGCATTTATGTAAGAACTAAAAGGTATCATGTCATTCTTCCTAATAATAGATTCACACATTCACAGACGAATGTACCCGGAGGGGGGGGGGAGATATTGTAACACCTCTTAGCGTACCTCAAAAAGACCCTCTAATATATTTTTTGAATATCTTAAAATTCATGCATAATTTCACAAATCTTACTTATTATTCTTTTTCATGGGGAAAAATATTTTAAGAAAAGGGCATGCTTTGATTTTTAGGTCACTCGCATCGAAACATAATTTTTTAGATGAAATAGCTCAAATCAACAGTGGTGTGCAACAAGTCCATTTCGCGCCACTGGTCTCACATAGTTCCAATTTTTTCAGGTTTCATTTCTTGCCTGGAAAGTTAGTTGGGACCTATCCCAACACCTTTATATACTTAAATGCACAAAAACTTTCTTATTTTCAAACCTAAGCCTTTCTCTAAAACCCCCTAAATCTTCTCAAAACTTCTCTCTAAAAATCCTCCATTAAATCTCTCAAATTCCTTGGAGATCAAGCTTCCTCCATTGAATAGAAAGCTCATAAAAAGAATTTTCAAAGTTCATCAAGTCTTCCGCTTCAAGATTCAAGGTCTAAAAGGTATGTAGGTTTCTTCATCCAAGTGCTCTTCCACACATGGGGTCCCAAACATAATTTTGAAATTCCACTGAAATTAAGTGTTGATTTCTTATGGGTGCTTTCTAATTAATCTCTTAAGCATGAATTATGTTTGATTCTCAATATAATTGCATCAAATTGCATGAGTCGATTTCAAGGATTTTTAATTATGACCTATTATATGATTAACAAGTTATAAAAGTTTTGATTCCCATGAGTTATGACTAAATTGATGATTTTTTGCTATGAATTTCATGGTTTTATGCCCAAACATGAAAGATGATATATATGATTGTTATGGGTTGTCTAAGAATGATTTAAATTGATGATTTTCATCGCAATGATGCATTGTCCTATGGAGTCTATTGATTTAAAGTTTGTATAAATCAAATCGACCCAATAGTCATATCAAAGCTATGAAAGGGAGTATAATATCCAAACATGAGGGTTAAATTACAAGTCTATGAAAGTTAAAGTTTATGATTTTTTGAATCCCTTGAAGCTATGTTAAAAATAGATCCTTTTTAAGAGGGGCAAGCCCTAGTGGATCTTATGTGTGCTACTCCTATATACATATAATGTTAAAACTATGCTTTCAAGTTTATGATGATTATAATTATGCTTATATTTTGAAATATATATTTTGTGGAAATATTCCATTACTTAGCACTGAATGGTATTGGGAGGTGTAGGCTCGATCTAATGGGCCCTTATATAAAGTCTCCTCTTCTCATTATATATTTGTCACTATAAGAGACCTTGTAGGATATGCTTAGGTTAGTGGATTCACGTAGGCCATTATATTTATGAAAAAGATGCAATTGCGAACTTAGCTTTGGGTATCTACCTTGGCAAGTAGATTTTTCTCTTTCCCAATGGAAAGAGTGCATTGGCCTTTTTCCAATGGAAGATGTTTATTTGATTCTATGTAGTACCTCATATATTCTATGTTGGTTATGGTATTCTCCCATATAAGTATGTTATTATGAAGTATCTTTTATGCAAATTTTCATCGAAGCATACTTATGCATGTCATATTTAGCTTATATTCTATTGTATATGGTTATGTATCTTACTTATGATGGTTATAATCTATTGGTGCATTTCACCATATATGCTAGTATGTTTGAAGTACTAATGTATACATTTTTACTACATGATCTATCCATGCAGGGATGGAAACTCCTATTCACCCTCCTTCACATGGTTAGCTTGTTCATGAAGATTGTTATTGTGGTGAGTCCTCAATTTGGGTGGCAATATCTGGTTTCTTTCTTGCTTATGTTGAAACATTATTTCACATTACATTCTAGTTTGAGACTGAGCCTTCGACATATCTTAGCCCTTGGATTATTCATACTTAGACATGTTGTCGGATACCATGTTATACTATGCTATGTACTTACTTACTTTGTTTAAGCTTTTACGGGGACTTATCATTTAGTCCTTTTCCTGTATCTCATGCTATTTGATGTTATGTGATGTTCATGGAAGATGATGAAAGTCTTAAGTCCCTATTTCCTCATAGCTTGAGTCATACTTGCCCTCAACATAGTACTTGTTTCCTATGTGATTCATGCAAATCCTTTTACCCTATTTATCCCTATAGCATGAGTCATAAGCCCTTATTCTCTTAGAATTATTTGTTGATGTTTTTCTTATGTTCCGCAACCATGGATGTGTAATGATATGTTAAGAGTTTTGTTGTGGTGGCCTACAAAGTTTCCATTCATTGTGTTATGTCTAGGACCTAGGCTGGAGTCATGACATTTGTAGGATTATCTTCGATTGTTTGAAACCATATGAAGTGAAGACATTTATCTTTGATGCTAAGAATTATTATTAGAATGAGCCTTATTCATTTGGGTGTGTGCTGATAATGTTTTAAGAAGTATGTGCCTGAAGAGGAAACACAATCTATTCTTGATGCTTCTCATGTATCTTCGATGAGAGGTCATCATGCTGCATCCGAACTATAGCAAATATGCTTCAATATGCTTATTATTGGCCTACTCCATGTGAAGATATAAATTCCATGGCAAAGTAGTCTGTCGAATACCAAAAACAAGGTAATTTTTCTCGTTGGCATGAATTGCCCCTTATTTTTATATTGGAAGTTGAATTGTTTGATGTGTGGGAAATTGATTTTATGGGACCATTAGTTAGTTCCTACGGGTATAAATTTATCTTTTTGACTTTGGACTATGCGTATAAATGGGTAGAAGCAGTAGCATTACCTAAGAATGATAAGCGTAGTGTTGTTCATTTTCTTAAGTTCATAACATTTGGCAAACCGTGAGCTATTATTACTGATAGGAGTTGTCATTTTTTGAATCAGATTTAACATCCTTATTGAGTAAGTATGGGGTAAAAAACAATGTGGAAACACCTTACTATCAACAAGTGGCCAAATTGAAAACTCAAATAGGGAAATCAAGCATATCTTGGTTAAGATAGTGAATAGTACTAGAGATGATTAGTCATGGAAGTTAGATGATGCTCTTTGCACATATCGTAAAGATGATTGGGAATAGGGGTTGGATGATTCTCTTTGGACATATCGTACAACTTTTAGAACACTTGTACAATGTTTCCATATGAGTTGGTGTTCAGGAAATCTTACCATTTACCATTGAGCTTGAGGACAAAACGTTCTAGGCTTGGAGAGCCATTACTCTTAATTGGAAAAGTGCTTCATAAGGTAGAGTTGATCAGTTGCATTCCTCAGAAGAATTTTACCTTTCTGCTTATGAATGTTCAACTTTGTACAAGGAAAGTGTCACGCCCAAAGTCCCGTTAGGGCGGATTGGCACCTGTTGCCGATAAGGCTCGGGAGAACCAACCTGTATCTATGCATTTTCTATATATATTATAAGGTATTTCTACATTTAACATGCCTTTAAGAAAATAAACAGTGATAATAAGCTAAAAGGAAATGCATATGGCTAGGCCGTTGGGGCCACAATGGTTAAAGTACGGGACACGACCACACTTTAATTTACATCGTCTACAAAGCCTCTAGATAAGAAAAAGTATCTGACAAGGGTCAGGACAGACCCCACCTCGACTAACTGTACAATACAAACATATAAGCTCTAGACACAAACAAATCTCCGAAGCAACCCAGAGCTTGGTATCAGTAACTGGATATCCTATACTCCTACTGGGGAGATCTGCTAGAACTTGTACTTGCAGTATGAAATGCAGATCTCCCATAAGAGATGTCAGTACGAGATAATGTACTAAATATGTAAGGCAGGAAATACTGTATATGAAGTAACAACGAAAATGAAACTATGTACTGGTATAGGGTAACAAACCACCTTTAGTTATACTGTGGGATCATGTACTTTGTGTTCTTTATATTACTTTGAATTTATTATGTAATTTGTGCACAATATGTAATACAAATGACCAGTTGATCATAGGTAAAACTATATTGAGAGCGTCCCTAGCTAGGTTCTTCCTTAACCCCTCAAGCTAGCACCCATGATAGGATCGTCCCTGGCTAGGTGATTCTTCCCCCCTCGGGTTACCACCCATCAATAAACAATATACTTTATCTTTCAATTACCTCTGAGATGATTCTTTTGGTGGTCATAATATTAGATTTGTAGGACTGTAGATGTAACAGGTGACATGTAGATAATCATACAAGACAATCTGACAATGAAAGGAGTACGTTACATTAATAATGAAATGCATATGAGATGAAACAACTCGTGAACATTATTTAGCAACAAGAATCCATGTAACTTTGTATCCATGTATGTATTAAGATTTGAAGGTGACTATGTGTAGGATCATATGAACATGTGCATGAGTTTGGACACAGTTAATAGTTGCATTGGAGCTCGTAAGCACCTTTATGTGCCAAGGAAGAATCTATTTTTCATGCCAAACAATACGAAATCAAGTAGCCTTACATACCTCGTTGTACGACCTTGATTTTACCTTGAGATAACCTTCCCTTCCTCTAAATATCTATCTATAATATAGTAGGTGATAAAACTAGCATTAGCAGCCAATAGATACATCTTGGCAGCCCAATCACATTAAAAAACCAACACACGGGCAATAAGTTGGTATTTATAAACCAAAGCGTAGTCTTACAACCTTTCCGCTCCTAATCGTACTTTCTAATACACATTCTCATGTCTGTATCATGTGCAGCCTATTCTAGTGCCATAACAGCCTTACAACAACCCACAAAGCACAACATATAACAACTCTACACAACCTACAAATGGACAGCATAACGTTATACCCCTTTGCCCTCTTTTAACGTCGACAATTCCAAACCCATTCCAACCTTAACCAAACTATTCTCAACACATATGCACATGAAAACAGCCTTGAACTAGTCTCAGAATAGTAACAAATCAGTCATTAAGGATGTGAGGCAATAGCCTTCCAATCAACAGCCCATAAGTTCATACTAAGAATACAATTGTGATATCATATAAGGACTCACTTATGTGCACTATAAAAGTGGTGAAAGATCCTGGTTACATTACTATCAAACCAAAACATGTTAAATACATAAGTATTAATCCATAATACAGATAAGCAAGAAGAGAAAATCCTCTTGAACAATAACAAAAATTCACAACAATCTTTAGGACACATGTTGTCCAGAATTTTCAGCATATACCTAACCAACATAGTCTCTTATTTTTCATTAAGAAATCTTTTTAAACACACAACTATAATCACTTATTTATACCTCCGAGGTTGAGATCCTCCTTAAGAACCCTAAAAGAGTCATTTGGCTACCTTACAAAGTCAAGAAAATTTGAGAGAAAACTTTGGAGAGCAATCTGATGTTTTTGTTGGTCAAGTTAAAGAATGACTTATGGGAGCTACTTTAACCCTTTTTAAATTGGTATTTTTGGCTGACTTACTAAGGCACTCTCATCCTTACTTCACTAAGCTGGTGATGCATCTCCTTGCCCCTTTCACTTGGGCCTTATGGGGCTCTAAATTGGTTGGGCCATTGCTGCCTATTTTTTCCAGCTTTCTTCTTAATTAGTTTGGGCCTAATTTATCAAAGATATTGTGATGTACTTAGGCCCCTTTTAAATCCTCCTTGGGCTGAACATCTGGTCTATTATAATTCTAAAACTTTGGCTAATGTTACAACCTTAACATTGACTTTATTCAAAATTGGACTTGGACAAATCCGACATTGGGCCTTGTCTCCCTTTAGTTAGCAAATTTAAGCTAAGAAATAGGTGTCTCATCTACTACCTTCTTAAGTCCTACAAGAACCTTGATTCGCTTACAATTTTAGGGTCATGGTCTCCTCAATTTGACTTAAAACATGTGTTCGCTCGCCCTCTTAAGCGTTAGTTGCACATATCGCCCATTAACATGAGATTCAAGTACTTTAAAAAATTGGCGCTAATTTGACCAAACTATATCATGTTTCATTTCCATAGTACTAGTATTGTAAGATGTGGGGTGTTACATCCTTCCCCCCCTAGGAACATTCATCCTCGAATGTTAGCACAATTGGATAGCTTAATCAAGTTTTAACCTTTACTTACACAAACTTTTGACAACACATTAAAAATTCAATCAGACGTACCTATTAGTGTCCCTATTCTACATGTTGGACTTCCTCTTCAGCTTCAAATAAGTAAGGGTATTTTGCTTTCATCGCGTCCTCAGCCTACCATGTTATTTCTTCTACTTGATGATTTCCCCAAAGTACTTTTACTGAAGCTATTTCTTTATTCCTTAGCTTCTTAACTTGACGATATAGAATAGCAACAGATACCTCTTCATAGGTGAGATCTTCTATAACCCGCACATCCTTAATAGGAGTGATACGGGATGGGTCACCTATGCATTCTCGAACCATTGAGACATGAAAAACTAGATGAACCATTGAAAGCTCTTAGGGTAGCTCTAGTTCATATGCAACCTGCCCGAACTTCTTAATAATTTTATACGTCCCTATGTAACCTGGGCCCAATTTTCCTTTCTTACCAAATCTCATAACCCTTTTCATTGGAGATGCCTTTAAAAATACCCAATCCCCTACAGAGAATTCCAGTCCTCTCCTTCTAGTATCCGCATATGATTTGTGATGACTTTGGGCTGCTTCCAGCCATTGATGTATTATCTTAACCTTTTCCATGGCTTGTTGTACTAGATCTGGCCTAAGTAAGGTGGTTTCACCCACTTCAAACCATCCAATCAGCGACCTACATTTCTTTCCATACAAAGCTTCATAAGTTGCCATCTTGACACTCAAGTGGTAGCTTTTATTATAGGCAAATTCAATAAGTGGCAAATGGTCTACCTAACTACCTTTAAAGTCCAATGCATAAGCTCACAACATATCCTTAAGTGTCTGAATCGTGCATTCTGCTTGACCGTCGGTTTGAGGGTGGAAAGTTGTACTCAAATTCACTTGTGTACCTAAACTCTTTTGGAAGGACTTCCAAAATTTTGCAGTTAATTGAGCTCCTCGATCAGATATAATAGAGACTGGGACTCCATGTAACCTGACTATCTGTTTGAGGTATAGGTTGGCATACTCTTCCGCTGTATAATCACTCCGGACTAGCAAGAAGTGTGTTGATTTTGTAAGCCTGTCAACTATTACCCATATGGAGTCAAACTTCTGAAATAAGCGAGGCAAAGCAGTTACAAAATCCATATTGATAATATCCCACTTCCATGTTGGAAGTTCTATGCACTGCATATAACCTCCTATCTTTTGTCGTTCTACTTTTACTTGTTGGCAATTTGGACATTGAGCAATAAATTCTGCAAGGTCCTTTTACAAGCCTCCCCACCAAAACATTCGCCTCAGGTCATGATACATCTTAGTTGATCATGGATGGATGGAATATCGGGAATGATGGGCTTCTTCCATTATCCTTTTTCTTAATCCGTTAATATCAGGCACACATAATCTATTTTTGCAGTAAAGTACTCCATTTTGTGTAAGGTCAAAGCCCTTTATCATACCCTAGTCACTTTTTCCTTAAGTTGTCGTAGAATGGGATCCTCAAACTACTTTTCTTTCACCTCCATTACTAATGAAGATGTTGTTGTATTATGTACAATAGCCCCTTCCTTTGGAGTCTCGAGAAGGTGGACTCCCAAACTAGCTAGCTGATATAGATCCTTAACCACTTCTTGACTTATCACAGCTTGATCACTAGTATTCATGATTGCCTTATGACTTAGAGTATCGGCTACCACATTTGCTATCTCGGGATGGTATAGTATATTAACATTGTAATCCTTTAGTAGCTCTAGCCACCTCCGTTGTCTTAAATTTAGGTCCTTCTGCTTAAATATGTATTGCAGGCTCTTATGATCAGTGTACATATCAACATGAACCCTATACAAATAGTGGCGCCATATTTTCAGCGCAAACACAACTACTGCTAGCTCAAGATCATTTGTTGGATAGTTTTTCTCATGTGGTCACAGTTGACTAGATGCATAAGCAATTACCCTACCATGTTGTGTCAGTACACACCCTAAGCCAACTCCTGAAGCATCTCAATACACTGCATACCACTCGGTGCCTTCCGGAAGTACTAGCACCGGTGCAGAAGTTAGCTTATCTTTCAGTTCCTAGAAGCTCCTTTCACACGCATCATTCCATTGGAACTTGGTGGATTTATGTATCAACTTTGTTAGAGGTGGAGAAACAGAAGAAAAACATTCAACAAACCTCCTGTAATAGCCTGCCAAAGCTAGAAAGCTAAGAACTTCCGTGGGTATCATTGATCTTGGCCAATCTTTCATAGCCTCTATCTTTTGTGAATCAACCCTTATTCCATCATTAGACACAATATGACCCAAGAATGCCACTGATTTTAGCCAAAATTCGTGTTTAGAAAACTTGAATACAATTGTGGATCACAAAGAACTTGTAACACATGTCACAAATGATTTACGTGGTCCTCTTCTGATCTTGAATATACCAAAATGTCATCTATTAATATATCATGAACACATCCAAAAAGGTCTTAAATACCCTATTCATCAAATCCATAAAATTTATTGGTGCATTCATTAGCCCAAATGACATAACAAGAAATTCAAAGTGACCATAATGTGTTCTGAAAGCAGTCTTAGGTACATCTTCCTCCTTCACCCTCACTTTGTGATACCCTGATCTCAAGTCAATTTTTGAAATGTATTTGCTACCCTGTAACTTATCAAATAAATCATCAATCCTAGGGAGGGGATATTTATTCTTAATTGTCACCCTATTCAATTGTCAATAGTCGATACATATTCTCAAGGTGCCATCCTTTTTGTACACAAATAGTATTGGTGCACCCTAAGGGGACACACTAGGTCTTATAAAACCCTTCTCCAATAAGTCTTTTAACTACTCTTTTAATTCACGCAACTCCACCGGGGCCATCCTATATGGAGGGATAAAAATAGTTTGATTCCTTGCAAGTAAGTCAATACCAAAATCTGTTTCTCATTCAGGAGGTAAGCCTGGAAGTTCTTCAGGGAACACATCAACAAATTCATTCACTAGTGGAACTGAGTGAAGGGTTGGTGATTCTCCCTCCATTTCCCTCACTCTAACTAAATGACATATATACCACTTAGATATCATCTTTCTATCCTTCAAATAAGAAATAAACTTCCCCTTTGGTGCCCTAACATTGCCTTCCCATTCAAGAATTGCCTCATTTGGAAAGTGGAAGTACACTCTCTTGGTTTGGTAGTCTACGGTGTCATAGAAAGAACCTAACCAATTCATACCTATTATAACATCAAATTCCACCATTTCTAGGCCAATAAGTTCAGCCAATGTATCACGATCACAAATAGTCACTACATAATCATAATAAACCCTTCTAGCCATTATAGATTCACAGGTTGGTGTAGATACTTCAAATGGTTTGTGCAACAATTTGGCTATTCTCTTTAGCTTCACAACAAGTAGTGGGGTAATGTATGATAGTGTAGAACTAGGGTCAAAATTAATGCATATACATTATGTGAAAAGATGGACAATGTACATGTGACAATGTACTTGTGACCACATAGGGTGAAGCTTTCAAATTTTGCCGAATCCCTAGAGCATAAGTGTGATTCTGGACTCCGCTAGAGCTAGCTGCCCTTCTAACACCTCTACCACGACCTATAGGTGTTTGTTAATCCTAGCTAATAGAGGAGCTGGCGATGCTGATACAACAGCTGACCAAGTAGATTGTGTTATACCACCAATACGCCTCCTCGAGCAATCCTTTATCATATGCCCTGGTGCACCACACCAGTAACAAACATCTGTCCTAACACAACATATACCCAGAAGACTCCTTCCATATTGGTTACAAGGTTGCCTGGGAGTCATTTGCTGACCTGCTAAACATCCCACTATTTGGGCACTTTGCCCTTCATTTCTTAGAACAAACTAATTCCTCCTAGACCCTTGAAGTTATGGTGGAGCTCTGGCTGCTGAGTAGGAGGATGATGTTCTAGGCATTCTATTAGAAAACCGAGGCCTAAGCTTACCATGAGGTGGTGTAAACTGTCCGGTAGACTTGGTCCTCTTGGACTGCGCCCTATCTAACTCTTGTGTCCTTCTCCCTTGCCTCTGATCCTCCAATTTTTGTGCAAAAGCCTTCATTCTCGCTATATCCATGTCTTTGTTCAAAGAAGCAATGGTACAATCTCTAACCAGAAATGTACTGAATCTATTCACATATCGATAAACTCTATCTGCCATAGTAGCAACTACATTATGAGCATACCTGGCCAGGGAATTAAATAAGAGGTAATACTCCCTCACGCTCATATTCCCTTTGTGGAGGTTTAAGAATTGATCTACTCAGTCCTCTCGGATCTCTAACGGCAAGTAATGGTCAAGAAAAGCCTCTTTGAACTCCTTCCAAGTGGTTGGGGGAGCATCTATATCTTTGGATTTCTTCCAAGCTTCATACCATAATATAATCATACCCTTCAACCTATATGTCGCTAACACGATAACTTCTGTACCACTTACATACATAACATCTAAAGTGCATTGGATCTGATCAATAAATTCATGGGGATCTTCATTAGGATCTGACCCAATAAAGTATGGAGTGTCCAAATTAAGGAAATCACGTGTCCTGGTGCTAGCTGCCCTATTTGCACAACCTGCACCTATAACTAGACCTTCCTATTTTTTTCCTTGGCAAGCAACTATACAAGTCAATAATTTGACTGCATTTCTCATATCCTGCACGATGTCATCGACAGATAGTTCGGGGGGAATTTCACAACTTCTGAGTTCATCAGGAGCTGGAGCAGTTAGAGATGTCTGTGATAGAGACTCCTCTTGAACCTCATTTCATTGCCTCACCTAACTGGGTATATCAACCACCACTTCTACTCCCTTCCTTTTACCTTTGTTTTGCCTGGTTTCTAGCATACTTGCTGTACAAAATAATTTAGAATTAGACATAATGCACCTATTACACTTAGCTCTATGGCACGATCTAAAGAATGAAAAGAAAGTAACAACTCCTAAATGCTATATAGCCTCTTTCTTATAAATATGGTTCACAACATATCGATAAACAATATTCTACATAGATATGGCTTTGTAGACTTCCTAGGATGACCCGCTCTGATTCCACTTCTGTCACGCTCAAAGTCACATTAGGGTGGACTGGCACTCATTGCCGATAAGGCTCGGGAGAACCAACCTGTATCTCTGCATTCTTTATACATATTATAAGAGATTTCTACATTTGATGTGCCTTTAAGAAAATAAAATGTTATAACAAACTAAAAGGAAATGCATATGGCTAGGTCATTGGGGCCACGGTGATTAAAGTATGAGACACGACCACACTTTAATTTACATAGTCTAGAAAGACACTAGATAAGAAAAAGTATCTGACAAGGATCGGGATAGGCCCCGCCTCGACTAACTGTATAATACAAATATATAAGTTCTAGACACAAACAAAACCTCGATGCAACATGGAGCTTGGTATCAGCAACTGGATGTCCTGTACTCCTACTGGGGAGATCTACTAGCACCTGTACCTGCAGCATGAAATGCAGGTCTCCCATAAGGGATGTGAGTACGAGACAATGTACTGAATATGTAAGGCAGGAAATACTGCATATGGCTTTGTAACAACTCAAATGAAACAATGCACTGGTATAGGGTAACATACCATCTTTAGTTATATTGTGGGATCATGTACTTTGTGTACTTTATATTACTTTACCTTTACTGTATAATCTGTGCACAACATGTACTACAAATGACCTGCTGATTTGTGGTAAAACTATATCGGGATCGTCTTTGGCTAGGTTTTTCCCTTAACCCCCTGGGCTAGCACCCATGATAGGAACATCCATGGCTAGGTGATTCTTCCACCTCTCGGGCTACCACTCATCAATAAACAATATACTTTATCTTTCAATTACCTTTGAGATGATTCTTTTGGTGGTTATAATATTAGAGTTGCAGGACTATAGATGTAACATATGGCATATAGATAATTATACAAGACAATTTGACAATGAAAGGTGTATGTGACATAAGTAATGAAATGCGTATGAGATGAACAATTCTGTGAATTTTATTTAGCAACAAGAACCCATGTAACTTGGTATCCAAGAATGTATGCAGATTTGAAGGTGACCATGTGTGGGACCATATGAACATATGCAAGAGTGTGGACACAGTTAATAGTTGTGTCGGATTTGGTAAGAAGCTTTATGTGCCAAGAAAGGATTTATGTTTCATGCCAAACAATACGAAATCAAGTAGCCTTACATACCTCGTTGTATGACCTCACTTTTACCTCAAGATATCCTTTCCTTCCTCCAAATATATATCTACGATATAGTATTTGATAAAACTAGCATTAGCAGCCAATAGATACATCTTGGCAGCCCAATCACATAAAAAAAATAACGCACAGACAGCAAGTTGGTATTTATAAACCCGAGCATAGTATTTCAACCTTTTCGCCCCTAATCGTACTTGCTAATACACATTCTCCTGTATACATCATGTGTAGCATGTTCTAGTGCCATAATAGCCTTACAACAATGCACAAAATTCTACACAACCTACAAATTTACAGCGTAACGTTATGCCCCTTTGCCTCATTTTGACGTCGACAATTCAAAACCCATTCCAACCTTAACCAAATTGTTCTCAACACATGTACACATAAAAATAGTTACAAATCAGTCATTAAGGATTTGAGGCTATAGCCTTCCATCCAATAGCCCACAAGTTCATACTAAGAACACAATTGCGATTTCATATAAGGACTCACTTTTGTGGACTGTAAATGTGGTGAAATAGCTTGGGTACATTACTATCAAACTAAAATTTGTTAAATACATAAGTATTACTCCATAGTACAGCTAGGCAAGAAGAGAAAAGCCTCTTGAACAACAAGAAAAATTCACAACAATCTTTTGGAGATATGTTGTCCAGAATTTTCAGCATATACCTAACCAACATAGTCTCTTGTTTTTGGTAAAGAAACCTTATTAAACACATAACTATAATCACTTACCTTTAACTTCAAGGTTGAGGGCCTCCTTAAGAAATCTAAAAGAGTCGTTTCGCTGCCTTAAAAAGTAAAGAAATGTTGAGAGAAAACTTTTGAGAGCAATTTGATTTTTTTGTTGGTCAAGTTAAAGAATGACTTATAGGAGCTGCTTTAACCCTTTTTAAAGTGGGATTGTTGGATTACATACTAAAGAATTCTCAGCCTTACTTCACCAAGATGGTGATGTAGCTCCTTGCCCCTTTCACTTGGGCTTTATGGGGCTCCAAATTGGTTGGGCCATTGCTGCCCATTTTTTTTAGCTTTCTTCTTAATTAGTTTGGGCCTCATTTATCAAAGATGTTGTGATGTCTTTGAGCCCCTTTTGATATCCTCCTTGGGCTGAATTTATTGTCCATTTATAATGCTATAACTTGGGCTAAAGTTACATCCTTAACATCAACTTTATTCATATTCAGACTTGGACAAATTGGACGTCAGGCCTCGTCTCCGTTTAGTTAGCAAATTCAAGCTAAGCAAGTAGGTGACTCACCTGCTACCTTCTTCAGTCCTACAAGCACCTCAATTCTCTTGCTTTGCTTAGGTTCATGATCTCCTCAATTTGACTTAAAACATGTATATGTTCGAGCCTCTTAAGAGAGATGCACATATCACCCATTAACACGAGATTCAAGCACCTTTAAAAATTGGTGCTAATTTGATCAAACTATATCATTTTCATTTGCATAGTACTAGTATTGTAAAATATGGGGTGTTGCATCATCACCTAGCCAGCGACGTTCCTATCGCGAGTGGTAGCCTGAGGGGTTAAGGAAGAATCTAGCCAGGGATGATCCAGATACAATTTACCACTAATCTGCTGGTCATTTGTATTACATACTTTGCACAGATTATACAGTAAAGGTAATGCAATATAAAGAACTTAAAGTACATGATTCCAAAGTAATGACCAAAGGTTGTCTCTTATCCAACACTACTGCATAGCTTAATTTGAGTTGTTACTTCATATATAATATTTCCTACCTTATATATTTAGTACATTATGTCGTAATGACGTCCCTTATGGGGGACCTGCATTTCATGTTATAGGTATAGGTGCCAGTATAGGACATCCAGTTGCTGATACCAAGCTCCAGGTTGCTTCGTGGCTTTGCTTATGTCTATAGCTTACATGTTTGTATTGTACAATTAGTCGAGGCAGGGCCTATCCCGGCCATTATCAGTTACTTTTCCTTATCTAGAGGCTTTGTAGACTATATAAGTTAAAGTGTGGTCGTGTCTCGTACTTTAAACACCGTGGCCCCAACGGCCTAGTCATATGCATTTCCTTTTGGCTTGTTATCACTATTTATTTTCATAAAGGAATGTCAAATGTAAAAATCCCTTATAATATATATAAAAAGAACATAGATATAGGTTGGTTCTCCCGATCCTTATCAGCAACGGGTGCCAGTTTGCCCTAACGGGACTTTGGGCATCATAGAAAGGTTGAAGAAGTGGCATGATGCTAGTGTTTTATACTAGACTTTAAAATTTGGTGACATAGAATGGCTCTGTAATTCTTGTTTAAAACTCTTCCCAAGTAAGCTTAAGTCTAAATGGTTGGTTCCCTTCAAAGTGGTCGAGGTTCTTTGGAATGGTGTTGTTGAGCTTGAAAACAAGGATGGATTGAGATGCAAAGTCAATGGGTAAAGGTTGAAGATTTATTTGGGTGTTGATCTGAGAGTGGCTTTGGTCCATGTTTTGTACTTGGTTGATTCTTGAAAGCATGACTACATCATGAAACATTGTTAAATAATGTTTCTTGGGAGGCAACCAAGGTTTTTAGTGATTTTTGCATAGCGTGTACTGCATGCATAGGTTGATGAGGCAAAGAATGTTGCAATTGAAGAGTGGCTAGGTATGTTACTAGGTTTGCTACTTGCGAATCCATTTTGAGGAGGTTCCTGAGCTTAGCATTTTGGTATCAAAAATGTTCCATAAACATTGAATGATTTGCGAGCAATGTCACCATTAGGTAAATTGATGAGTCTACTTATCAAGTTACGGTGTAGCTCATTGATTCGCACCATAAATGGGAATATAAACTAATATAGAAGGGAAAGTAGAAGAAGGATTTGACAACTCAATGAATGACATCGACGATCCCGGTCAAGCTTGTCAACTGGATATCACAATCAAGCCTACCTCAGGAGCAAATGGGTGAGTGATTCTTAAAAGATGACCCATTGATTCATTCTATGATGTTGGTTGTCTCGCGTAAACTAGATCGATATGTTTGGGGAAAGGGATTAGTCTTCTAAAAGACCCCCAATTTCAAATCTCCCATTTTGCTCCTATTTTCTCTAACTTCTCCTTAGCCCCTTCATATTCGATACAATAGATCTTCGATTTTAGCTTTTTTGGTGTTATGTTCTTGTAGATTTCTCTTCTTAGTGTCTATACAAGTCTTTCCTCTCAATTTGTTTTATTTGTAAGTTTATTTTTCCTTATTTTATCATTGTTCCTGATACTTTGCCCAAATATGCCTGTGAATGATTGGATTATTTTTGAACTATCAATTGGTCGTCGAAATTAGCATATATTCTTCTTCAAAACCTAGGCATGACAGTTATATTGGGGTTTGAGTACAGTGCATAATTATTGATTAAACTTTCTAGTGTGTGTACTAGGGCTTCACTTCAATAGCTTCAAAATGTTTGTATCAATGTTCCATAAATGTTGACTTGCATAGATTGTTGGTATCAATGTTAATATGATGAGTATTTATCTGTAGATGATTTTTAAATGGTGGTCTTTGCTTTAATTTGATGATTTGTTTGATTTTGTTGATGGATTATGATTGGGATAACATATTGTACTTAAATAGAATGGTTTTGCCTGGTAATGGATTAGTGGATTTCTTAATGACTTAGTCGTTAATTTAATACCCATAACTTCTTTTTTTCGTGCTGAGTTTTGAAATTTGGAAGTGTTGTGGGTACTGGGTTTGGCATAAAGGTTAGTGAAATTGTGTTTAAAAATTATGGAGGATGTTTTGTGTTTGATTTGCTGACTGGGCTATTAAATGACTAATTTGGCGATGAAAGATAAGCTTTGTGACTCGATATATGAGTCTCCCTTTAAGTTGCTAGCTTGATTTTCAAGGCCTTCTTAGGCCTTGAATTTTTTGGATCACTTGGTGAGTCACTGTAGCACCTCCAAGTTGATTCAGCCACTCACCGCACTGCTATTGACCTTGCATGTTATGCTTGAATCTAAAACTTACTAGATAATTTGTGATGTATTATAGATTCGCTGATTAGATTTGACAACTCGCTTTTTGGGTTTTGATCTTTCTAACATGTCCAACCTCAAGTCAAAAAAATTTAGGATAGGTTGGCAAGAACGACTTTGCTTACCAGACCCATTCGGCAACTCGCCAAGCCTGTCGGTGAGATATAGTAATAGTATTTTACGTGTGTGATTATTGCATTGAATTTCAATATGATTTTAACTAGCCTTTCACTCAATTATCTGTAATGGTGCTTTGTTTCATAGATTTGGCTAGATCCAAACAACCAATGTGACGCTTGATCAATGAGATTGAGAGTTAGGCCAGAGGCATTTGGGAGGCCATGTTATTAGGGAGTTAGAATCCACACTAGCTTTCACACATAGGCAAAAGCATGCCAAGAGTCTATGATAGATAAAGGAAAAGGAAAATGACCCATCGATGAGAGACAACAGTCAGATTTGGACTCTGGCCTGACCGAAATAGATTAGATGAGAGATGATGAATCCAACCAAGAATAAACTTGTCCGTCCAACCTAGTACATGCACAAGTGGCACCATAGCCTAGAGTAGACATACCTTATTCCTTGGAACAGACTATAAAGAAAAGCATTATGATCCAATCCATAACCTGTTGATAGATCTACTACCACCAGTAGTGCCAATTATTGCCCCGCAACCCATGAATCTCCTCAAAGTTGTTGATTTGTGCATATTTCTAGAGGAGAAGCAACTATCTATTGATGGGTTATAGATCGGTATCCAAAAAATTTTGAAACTATTAAATTTTATCGATTTAAATTACTCACCAAGCCTCTTACTGCATATGTACCTTCTAGGATTTGGGTTTTCTACAAAGCATTTGCGGAATAATTCTTGAAGCCTAAGAAGAGATTGCCACCAAAGCCCTAATACATTATTAATTTTCGTGGCAATATCTATAATCAATGAAGTCCTTGGCTACACAGTTATAGTGCATGATGGCTTCTAGGTCAAATCGGTTAGGCGTTTGGATGAGTTACCATGTTGGCTTGCACCTTTATTTACCATACCACAAATCCTTTGATAGAGAGGCCATAATCAAGAAGTGGGACATCAAAGTTATTTCCTATTACTAGTTAATGTTTATTAGTTACACCATGATATTGTCAAAGAACAAGTTCATTATTCAGCATCCAAAGCCTACTGTATAGGGTTGTTCATGGATGAGGTACGATTAAAAATTTTTTATATTAACATAGATGATGTATTTTCAAAGGCGAGGAAGCAACAAACTTCATTACAATTTCCCATCCTTATCACCCAACTTTGTGTGTTTGCTAGGTTTCCATCATTGTGGTTACTGATATTTGGGTTAGCCTAGCTGCTTCAAGTGATATTTATCGAATCGAGTCATACTTTTTGAGAGATATGGAGGCTAGGAAAATGACACCTCCCAAAGACACTACACTTTGAATTTGAGTTGCCTAATTCAAAGACACCATCCATTGCGGCTTCGAGTTTAACCCTAATTAGTTTGTCAAACATGACACCCATATCTACCACTACATTTCCTACATCTTTTGTGCCTCTTACTTGTACTAGTTCTAGGTCATTCTTTACTCAGTCAATGATTTATTTGATGGGTACTCTAGCCTATTTTATTGATGTTCATGCCTCCCACCTCGAGTATCAGGTGCCTACAATGATTATAGAGGCCATTGTAACTTCTATTACTCAATTGCAGATGGAGTTTTCTGATCAATGATTTATCCTATCTTATTATGCCTTATTGGTTCATCTTATTTGTTTTATTGAGAACCTAGAGAATACATTGACTAGTTCTTATAAGGTGATAGCCTAGGGCTGATGTGATGTCCCTTCATAAGGTTATAGATGAGGTAAATTCAGTTGATAAATCTATGTTTTAGGGTGGTCTTTAGGTTCCACCTAAGTTTATACCAATCCCGCTATCTAATTCTAATCAACGTTCTACAACAGCTTTTCCTCTTATTTTGGTAGTTGCTAGCAGTGCATAGATACAAGGTGCAGGGGTCAAGGATGAAGACCTACCTACAAACACTAATGAGGAGGACTTTGTCAAGCCATATCATCCACAGGAGGGTACATATGTGGCCTTTCAGGATTTGGATGAGCCCTGACTTCAGACTGTATTAGCTCGTTCTTTGAATGATGTGCTTGTTATACTTGTTGTTGTTTCTCCTAGTTTGAGTGTTATTCCCCTGATACGGCTAATAAACATGATTCTCCACCACCTCAGACAAAACAAGACAGGGTTACTCTCATTCTTATTATTTTTTTCTCTTTGTGATTATATTTTTGTTTTATTCAACATTGAGGACACTGTTATGATTTTTGTTGGAGGCGATTGTTAGTACCAAACCCATTTGTTTGTATATATTTGTTTACATTCAACATTTTCTAAATGTATACATTGATTAGTTCTAGTTTTTGTTTATTTCATTTGCCAGTTTGATTGTTTACTTTCATGTATTCATATCATATTGTTGTTTATTATGGTGTTGATTTGTGATACCCTATGATAAATTGAGTGATGACATTCTTAAGGGTCATTCATCAATTGATTGTGATATTTTATGGTCATTCATGGTAAAGTATGAATAACCATTAATTTATTTTTCTTTTTATTAAAAATGCATACAAAAGGTTTTCATTGTTCCCTTCTACATTTGAGTATCTATCATAATCGGCATTGATCTCTCAAATTGTTCTGATGATGAATGATATGATGAGATCAATCTTATGAGGTACAATTAGTTGAATATTTCATGTGTGGACTCATACCATCTTGTTATGACTTGTGTGTTGCCTATCTTGAGTCTTGCAAAGAACATTTCACTTGAGCAAACTCAATTGGTTGAATAATGTTGATAATTAGGCTGGCAAGCTATGTGAGATGAAGTTTACTTTGCAAAATGCTCGATGAAACTCAAAACATGCCCAGTTGGCCTAGTTTATTAATATTGGTGCATGAAAGAAGGGATCTCAGGCTTTTTCTTATATTAAAATCCAAATATTTGTAGGCCTAATGACAATCTTCTTGGTGTTTTTTCCTTGTGAGATTGTGAGTCTAAATTGGAACCGTTCGAGCCTAACCTATCCTATCTTATGGAACTTGAACAAAATTTTGAACCTGCGTTGTGATAGAAAATACTCTCGCGTCGCACCTATATCCTTCTTGGTGCATTGGCTTTGTGTAAGAGTCTAATTTTAGGCCAAATCCTATGTTGGGGATGTGGCAGCTGAATAGAAAGCAAAATTGGGTCTAAGGATGACAAATAGTGTTCCTACAAATAGTGGATTGATCTAGAAAAATGTTGAACACCTCCCTTATAAAAAAAAGAGAGAAAAATGAAAATGAAGATTTTCTTTATTTTCTTGTAAATATATTAGGCATAGTTGTTTTTATAAATAAAAGGGTGAGGGTGCTCGAAAGTTATGTTAGGGACTGAAGGAATTGATGTAAACAATCCAAAGTCGATTTATTGAATTATTGAAAGAAAAGTAGTGAGTCATGCACTACGAAGGTTGAGTTACTATGCCATAATCTTAATCCAACCTTGCACTCTGCCACATTACAAACCCAAAAGCTTTTTTAATATTTCATGAACCAATTGACATTTGATTAGGAATAAGGGCAAGTTCATATATGCATGATAGACATGTTTTTCTTCATTTGGGAGTGTGAATGTTTATTGTGATTCTCATGCTTATTGGGTCATCAAATTTGTGAGATAGTAGAATTTTTGTTGAGAACCAAATATTTGGAGAACCAAATATTTATCCATACCCAAACTATCCAAGCATAAAGAATATAATATGTGTAACTCCAAAACTCATCAATACTCATAAAAATAGAGTAAAGGAAAAGGTTACTTAACAAAAATATCTCTAGTCCAAATCCCATAATAAGATCATGGAGCATCTAATAGAGTGATATGAGTTTAACTGTCAGGTATACGAGCCCCAAAGAAGAAAAAAATAAACTATAATAGATAGATCCACAACAGTAGACTTCGCGAACAATGCGAAGGCTCACCTCAGCAATAAAGTCCACGGAAATGAACTCTTCAGCCACAAGTCTCACCCTCTGCAACAGTATCTACATTGACATGCAAGTAAGGAGTGAGCTATATATAAATATAACATAGTAAGATCCTCGAATTGCTACATTAATACCCCTGGAACAAGAGTTATAAAATACATATGCACAACAGTTATACATAAATAATATGCACAAGAATATACCTTATAATAAGATCAATAAGTTCAAACAAATGTTCAAAAAGGATCATTACATATCTCAGTTCAATCCATACTCAAAACTTGTCATAAACGGCAACAAACGAGATCAAGTCATCACCCCAACAAGTCCATGGTAGCATGTATAATGCTCCAATAATGTACTACGGTAGCGCATACAAAGTCCCTAACATATTACGGTAGCATGGGTATGCCCCTAACATATTATGGCTGCTAAGTATTCCCCTAGTAACTACATCACAGTAATAAAGAAGGATATGCAGCATCACACCACATATAACTCATGAAATACTTGATATTCTTCTCCAAACTAGCATATCTAGGAATGATAAGAAAAACAACAATTTTGTCAAGCACATGCTTGTCCCAACAAATAAACCAAACCAAGAAAAATATACTTTTTTCAAAGCTTATTTAAAAAGAAAGTAGTAAAGCATAAAGTCTCACTTGTTATTAATGATAAGTTCCACAACCTTTCATGCATAGAACACCCACCAATACTTCCTCAACTTGCCTTAATCTATGAATAAAATGTTGAGCATCGATATCAATTACGTTGGCCGAACTCAAGTCTCAGATATCCCTAGTCTTCAAGTTTAGGGATAAACCCTATACCCAATACCTTAGACTATAAATTAAAGTAAAAGTATTCTTAAACACATTATTAAACCTAATTGGTGAAAATTTTGGTAAATATGTTTTCAACTAATCAGAGCACACAACAATAAGAAATTCTCGCACTTCATCACCCAACACAATGGTACAAGGATCGAGTTAATTCTATTTATGAATTTCTCCTAATTCTCCTAAAGAAAAGTGAACAAATCTACCCAAATTTGTTCTGCTGAAGAAAACAGAGCAGGAGCCAAAAAAAAGGTCTTCTGTCGCTACTCTTTTTATTTTCTTTCTTAGTTTTGTACCAGTTTCTACTTTTGTCTTTTTATTTCTTTCAATGTAGAGCGACAGAAGAGAATAGGGGTCACCACTTCTTTTTAATTCTTTTAATTAAAATAATTACTAAAAGTTAAAATTATAAATTAACTTTTTTAAAAAAAATAAGGGTTATTACATTCTCCCGCACTTAAAGTAACATTCGTCCTTAGTCGAGTCTAGACTCATACCAGAAGTGTCAAGTAGGTAATGATATCTCTCTCGCATGTCCGCTTGGACTCCTAAGTAGCCTTTTCAGTTGGATGATTGTACCATAACACTTTGACTAAACAATCTTCTTCGACCTCAATTGTCGCACATGCCTATCCAGAATAGATATCGGGCCTTCCCCATATGCTAACTTCTCATCAAGCTCCACATCTTCTAGATTAATCTTATGTCTCTCATCACAAACATATCGTCAAAGCATGGACACGGGATATCTAGAATTTACAGTGGACAGTCTCGGAGGTAAAGTAAGTCGATATGCGACCAATCCAATCCAATCTAAAATCTCATGAGGACCAATATATCTAGGACTTTGCTTACCATTTCAACCAAATTTCATAACTCCCTTCATACGATAATCTTTCAAAAAGACCTTTTCACCTTTCATGTGAACTCCACATCACACACTTTCTTATTTGCATATGATTTCTGTATACTTTTTACTGTCCGAAACCGTTCTTGTATCATTGCAACTTTCTCTAAAGCCTGTTGAACCAAATATAGACATAATAATTGTGCTTCGACAAGTTCAAACAGTCCAATTGGTGATCGACACTTACGACCATATAGAGCCTTATATGATGCCATCTGTATACTAGATTGGCAGGTATTGTTATAAGTAAACTATACTAATGGCAACTAGTCATCCCAATGCCCACTAAAAAATCAATCGTGCAAGATCGAAGCATATCCTCCAAGATCTGAATAACCCGCTCAGGTTGTCTGATAGTTTTGGGGATAAAAAGTTGTACTCAACTCAAATTGTGACCCCAACGACCTTTGAAAAGACTTTCAAAACTCAGTAGTGAACTATGTACCTCGATCTGATATTATTGAAATAGGAACTTTATGAAGCCGAACTATCTCTCGAAGGTAAATATCTGTGAACTGCTTTGCGGTATAAGTAACACAAACAAGTATGAAATGTGCGAATTTCATGAGTCTATCCATAACCACCTAAGCTAAGTCGTGCTTCTTGAAAGTATTTGACAACCCGATAACAAAGTCCATCGTAATCCTTTCCCACTTCCACATTAGGATAATCACGTTTTACACCACCCCACAGGTTTTTAATATTCATTTTTGACCTATTGGCAATTCAAACAACTAGTCACATGCTTCAAAATATCAGCCTTCATACCTTTCCACCAGTACAACCCATGTATATATTGATACATCCTTGAAGCACCTAGATAAATGGAGTATCATAAGCTGTGAGCCTCTTCAAGAATTAGCACCTTTAGCTCCCCTACCATATGAATGCACAAGCTACTACGCCAAAACAAGACGCCCTCGCCATCAATTGATTTATGCCTCCTCTCTACACTCGATCTCATAATCGAGCAAGTTGGGAATTGCCATATTGGCAACCCTTGGCTTCTCCAACTAAGAATTATTGCACCACTATACCTACAAGAAATCTGTCAAGAATTGTATGATCAGTTCAAACTCCTTGATTGACTAAAGACTCAATAGACCTAGCCATAGGTCACTTTTCAACAACAATCCAAGCCAAGCTACCCATAGACTTTCTACTAGAAGAATCTACCAACACATTGGTCTTTCCAAGATGATAACAGATAGTAAGATCAGAATCTTTAAGTAGCTACAACCATCATCATTGCCTCAAATTCAGATCCCTTTGCTTCAATATGTGTTGCAAACTATTGTGATCAATATAGACTTCACACGGCTCACTTTGAAGGTACTGATGCCATATCTTAAGAGCAAATACAAGTGTCGACCTCTGCAACAGTATCTGTATTGACATGCAAGTAAAGAGTGAGCTATATAAACATAACCTAGTAAGATCCTCGACTCGGTACTTTAATACCCCTGGAACAAGAGTTATAAAATACATTTGCACAATGCATATACATAAATAATACACCTAAGAATTTACGTCATAATAATCTTAATAAGTTCAAACAAATGTTCAAAAGAGGTCATTACAAGTCTCAGTTCAATCCACACTCAAAACTTGTAATAAACAGCAACAAAGGAGATCAATCCAACACCCCAACAAGTCTATGGAAGCATTTATAATGCTCTAAAAATGTACTATGATAGCGTATAGAAAGCCTTTAACATATTATGGCAGCATGGGTATGCCCCTAACATATTACGACAGCTAAGCATGCCCCTAGTACCATCATAGTAATAAAGAGGATATCCAGCATCACACCACAAATAACTCCAGAAAATATTTGATATTCTTTTCAAAAATAACATAGTTAGGGCGGATAAAAACATCAACTCTGCCAAGCACATGTTTGTCCAACACATACACCAGAGAGAGAAAATATATTTTTTCAAAGCTTATTTGAAAAACAAGTAATAACGCTTAAAGTCTCACTTACCTTATTAATGATAAGTTTCACAACCTTGTACATGTAGAACACCCACCAAGACAGGCCCTACTTGCCTCAATCTTTGAAAAAATATAGATCATCGATATCAATTATGTTTGTTAAACTCAACTCTCAAAATCCCTAGTCTTCAGATTTAGGTTTAAACCCTAATACCCAATACCCTCGACTATAAATTAAAGTAACGGTACTCCAAATCTCATTGTTAAGCCTAATTGGTGAAATTCTGGTAAATATGTTTTCAACTAACAAGAACATATAACAACAAAAAATACTTACACTTCGGATCCCAAAATAATGCTAGAAGGATCAAGTTAATTGTATGCATGAATTTCCCAGAATTCTACTAAAAATAAGAGAATAAATCAGCCCAAATTTGTTTTGTTGAAGTGATCAGAGCAGGAGCGCAAAAAAAAGGTATTTTGTCACTTCTCTTTTCCATCAATCTCAGATGGAGCCAAAGATTCACTATTTTTTGGCTTTGGGGTATGATGAAATAAAGCAAAATGGCTCTTTAAACTTCTTACGCTTCTTTCAATTGTGAAGTAGCAGTTAGTCAATGCAACTTTCAACGCTCATCATGGGTCATCCAGAAACATTCGCGCTATGTTTTTAAACATAGCGGTCAGGCTGAGTACATCTGATCCCCCTTACCCCGCAATGGGCGGGAGACTTTGAGGCATTGGGGTAATGTTGTTGTCACTTCTCGTTTTCTTTCATTTTGTTGTTTTGTAGCAGTTTCTTATTTTCTCTTTTTTTT
Source organism: Solanum ossicruentum (assembly GCA_025774065.1). Lineage (NCBI taxonomy): Eukaryota > Viridiplantae > Streptophyta > Magnoliopsida > Solanales > Solanaceae > Solanum > Solanum ossicruentum. Next base: position 14,997 of record JAOTQR010117794.1, on the reverse strand, counting down.
TCTTTCACTGTAAGGCAACATAGGAGAAATATATGGGTAACAACATTTATTTAATTCTTTAAATTACCAAAAATTACTAGTGGTTAACAATATCAATTAACCTTTCATTAAAAAAATAAATGTTATTACAGGCGAGAAGAACCTTCAAAGGGCAACTCGCCGAAGTAGTTCAGTGAGAATGATTTAACTCATCTTTCTATCTAGTAAATAATGGTCAAGGTAAAGTAGGAAAGGTTAGGAAAAGAGGCATTATCTGATCTCGGACTCAATCAACAAACACGATCTAGCTCCTTGAGTACTCCAGTAACTTTTGGCCGAAGTCAAGGTCAAAAAGGCGAGAAAAAGAGGCAAAAAAGTGGCTCAATGACATAGTCAGCGAGCTCAATTAATACAGCTGAAAATCCCTAAAAATGTCTAAAAATGTTCCTCGAAAATACCCATAATCGTAATTTCTAAATATCGCAAACTTCGTGCGTGATATCAAAAATCTGACTTCATATTTATGATCATGGGGGAAAATTGAGTGAGAAATGGCTATAACCCCGATTTTAGAGCAACCGTAACAAAAAATCATTTTCTGGAAAAATTGATTTCCAAAAGACGATCCACATCCAAGGCAAGACATGGCAGGGGCACAGAGAGGTATATTTTTTTGCCAATTTTCTAGTTTTGGCCCAAGGGCCTTGGGGTCATAGTCTCATGCCTTCCTATGCATAAAAAACACCTATACTTAGCAATTTTTCAATTTTATACCATTCAAGACACTTGAAAAACACTCTCTAACACGTTGCCAAATATTTCATCAATATTTAAGCGTCCCAACTAATTTCCGGATCTCAAGAACTTCATTAAAGCTTCAAGTTCTCATTCAAATTGTCATCAAGAAAATCTCCGAATTTGAGGTATGTCTATTTAAACCATTGATTTCTTTCACCCATGGTGTCCAACCTTCCTTTTTATGTAAGCTGCATGTTTTTAGGTTGGATTATCTATGGGTATCTCTTATTATGAATTGGACTATAAGCTAATTGGGGTTTCATGAAATCTTGATTGTCTAAGCATGTTTATGCTATGAATATATGGTATGTTATGGGATTTAATGAGGGATTTCAAGCTATATTGCATGCGGATTTTACTATGTGCATGTGGGTTGATTTACCTTGAGTTTTCTAACATGATTTTTCTCTTGAATTGTATGATTATGAACTAGCTTTACACACTCATCAAGTACTTGATAAAATGTCTTTTTAAGGATTCTAAAGTTATTGATGATACATTGCATTGCTTATGAGTCAAGTGATTTTGTGATGATGAAGGGGGATGTATGTATGTATGAAATGCATAAAAAATATCAATAGTGTTGCAAGTTGACCACACCTTGTTGGGGGTGACATTTCCAACAACCTTGTGATGGTGTGACATGCCTTGACAACCTTGTCGGGGGGTGACATGCCCATAATACCATATCGAGGGGTATGTACCTTGACCACCTTGTTGGGAAGTGACATTCCCATACTACCGCATTGAGGGGTATGTACCTTGACTACCTTGTCGTGGGATGACATGCTCGTACTACCACGTTGAGGGGTATGTACCTTAACTACCTTTTCAGAGGATGACATACCTATACTACCAAGTTAAGGGGAATGTAGCTTGACCACCTTGTCGAGGGTTACATACCCACACTACTATATTGAGGGGTATGTACCTTGACCATTTTGTTGGGAGGTGACCTGCTTGTACTAGCACGATGAGGGGTAGATACCTCAATAACCTTCCAAAGGGGTGACATATCTTGGATTCCAAGTAATAGTTTGCTTGGTTAGTGATAATGGTCCCTTCCTGTAAATGTAATATGTTCTATACAAGAATGCTTTACTTCAAGCATTGATCATGTATGCCCTATGGATATTATACCTATCCGGTGCTTATGACTATGCCATTTTGATTGTGTTTGCTTATATCTTGTGGCATAGCATCTTACATACTTAGCTTTGAAAATCTTACTAATGTATACTCTATTCCTATATGATTTTAACATGTAGGAAATGAAGCACCTCTCGATCATCCTCTACGTGGCTAGTTTTGACGTCATCAAGATAAGTTTTTGGTGAGTCCTCAAGTTTGGGGACACTAGCTTTGAAAATCTTACTTTCATTATCTCTTTATGTTAAAATTTAATACTATAGGAGTGAGTCCGGAAAGTGTCTTAGTATCTGGGCAATCTATTCTAGAGGTGTTGATGGAACAATTGATGTAATTATGCTATGATCTGTACTCTTGAATGTTTTATAATTATCAATCCATTTATTCTTATTTATATCTCTTGTTTGTTGTTTATTTTTCTTCTACGACCAAGGATGTGTGGATGATATGATAAGAGGCTTGTTTGGTGTCCCTTCGAGTTCCCATTTTCGGTGTCACATCTAGCCCTAGTCTTGGGTCATGAAAAACATGGTATTAGAGTAGTAGGTTGTTAATGGTCCTCAGAATCCAACACACCACATTGGTTAGAGTCTTATCTATCGTTGTGAAGTGTACCATAACTATGAGTAAGAGGCTTTGAGGGGTTTTAGTAAATGTTTCCCTTCTTCATGATCTATGTTGTGCTATAGAAGTTAAGGTAAGGCTTTCCCCTAACAAATGTTCTTTTATATTTTTGATAATGTCTATTTCAAGAGAAAGAAGAGCTCATTCACCCGAGAAGCAACTGACCCCTCTCGCTCCTCAAGCTGCTCAAGATGGTAGAGGGGCCCATGAAGAGTTTCGGGATACTATAACCATATTGGCCCATGCCATGATTAATCAATCAACCAAGGGGCCCAAGCCCCTCATGCTCCTACTCTGGTGTCTAGGTTGAGGGATCTTACAAGAATGAACCCACCAAAATTCCATGTGTCTAAGGTGGATGAGGATCCTCACAAATTTATTGATGAAGTGCATAAAGTATTTTCCCTTATAGTGGTAAGATCGTCGGATAAAGCGGAGATGATATGCTACCAACTCAAAGGGGTGGCTCAAATTTGGTTCACCCAATGGACGGTAAAGAAGGTAAATTAACTATGTCTTCATTTGGGAAGAGTTCAAGGTAGCATTTCTCAACTGGGTCTTCCCTTTTGAGCTAAGGGAGGAAAAAAATGTAATTTATGAATCTAAAGTAAGAGTCTATGAGTGTGAGGGATTGGTGGCCGAGACGAGGTCTAGGATGAACAACTTTGTGTCAGATATGTCTAACTTGGTTAAAAACGAGTGTCGTGCCGCCATGTTGATAGGTGATATGGACTTTTCCTACCTCATGACTTATATCAAATAATTATAGGGGGAAATGTTGAGAAAGAGTAGAATGGTTGAGGCCAAGAGGGCCCATCTTCAAGGTGCATTCTGAAATCCTAATGGTGGCCGGTTTCCTAAATGCCACATGTTCCAAGATCAAGGGTCTTCCAATGCTCCTAGTAGAAGGTTTGCTAATGATAATCAAAGATTCCAAGGTGGAGGTGGTGTGGTACCCAACCCTATGTGCAAAAGATATGATTGGAACCATAATATCCCATGCATAAGAAACTCAAATGCTTGTTGTGATTATAGTGAATTGGGTCACAAGGTTATTAATTGCCCACGTGTACAAAACAAAGGTAGAGACAGTCGCCAACAAGGCCAAGGTGCAAATGCAGGTTCAAGGGGAAAAGGAGCCTTAAAAGGGGGTGCCCCAAGGTAGAATTGATTATATGCTCCTCAAGTGACACAAGGGGTGGATGAGGGGCTCGATGTCATCATCGGTATATTAAAAGTTTTTTATTTGATGTGTATGCATTGATAGACCCGAGTGCCATTATTTCTTTTATTACACCTTTTGTCGCCAAAAAGATCCATTGTTAAGCACAAAATGTTATGTGAGTCTTATCAAATGTCTGCTCCCGTTGGTGCATCCATTGTTGCTAGTAGAGTCTATAGAAATTCTCCTATATTCATTTTGCATAAATCTTGCCTTGTGATTTCATTGAGTTAGATATGGTGGATTTCAATTTCATTGTAGGGATGGATTGGTGTCATGCATGTTATGCTTCTATTGATTGTAGCACTCGTAATTCCAACTCCAGTTCCCAAATGAATACGTCCTTGAGTGTGGAAAGTTGTGATGTGGTGGTCAAAGGTAGATTCATTTCTTGCATTAAACCCTAAAAGTTAATTCCTAAGGGTTGTCTCTATCATGTTGTGAGGGTTAGGGATGTTGAGTCCAAAGTCCCTCCAATATACTCAGTTCCGATAGTTAATGATTTCCTTGATGTCTTTCTCGATGAGCTTCTCATTGTTCCTCCTGAAAGGGTAATAGACATTGTTATAGACTTTCTTCCTGCTCAACCCATTTTTATTCCACCTTACTATATGGCCCTGGTGCAGTTAAACGAGCAATCGAATGATTTGTTTGAGAAGGGGTTTATAAGGCCTATTAAGTCACCTTAGGGTGCACCGGTGTTATAAATGAAGAAGAAAGATGGTTCCCTTAGAATGTACATTGATTACCAACAACCTAAGAGTCACCATCAAGAATAAGTACCCTCTACCAAGGATTGATGACCTTTTTTTTTATCAACTTCAAGGGACTTGTCATTTCTCTAAGATTGATCTTCATTCCAAGTATTACCAAGTGAAAGTGAGACATTCCCAAGATGGCCTTCTAAACTAGGTATGGGCACTTTGAGTTTGTGGTTATGTCCTTTGGGTAGACTAATGCACCGACTATATTCATGGATCTTATGAATAGGGTCTTTAAACCCTGCCTTGACTTGTTTGTGGTGGTTTTCATTGATGATATCTTGATATATTCCCATAGTGAGGAGGAACATATGGATCACTTGAGGGTGGTGTTGTAAATCTTGAGCGAAAAAAGATTGTAAGAAAAATATGAAAAATCTGAGTTTTGGTTGATAGATGTTGCTTTCCTAGGTCATCTGGTGTTGGGTGATGGCATTAAGGTGGATCCTAAAAAGATGGAGGAGATTAGAAATTGGCCTAGACCTTTGACTCCATCGGACATTAGAAGTTTCTTTGTTTTGACAGATTATTACCAAAGATTTGTAAATGGCGTCCCTTCTATTACTTCTCCTATGATTAGGTTGACCCAAAAGAAGGAAAAATTTGTGTGGATCGATGAGTGTCAACAGAGTTCCCAAACCTTGAAAGATAAGCTTGTCTTTGTGCCTATATTGTCTCTACCAGAAGGGTTTGATGGGTTTTTTGCGTGTTGTGATGCCTCAAGAATTGGTTTGGGTTGTGTTTTGATGCAAAATGGTTAGGAGGTAGCACATTCCATTAGACAACTTAAGGTGCATAAAAAGGATTATCGCACCCATGATCTTTAATTGGTCATCGAGGTACTTTCTTTGAAAATTTGGCGTCATTATTTTTATAGGGTTCATGTTGATGTGTTCACCAATCATAAGAATCTCCAAAATGTGTTCACCCAAAAACATATTAACTTGAGACAAAGAACATGGTTAGATCTCCTTAAAGATTATGATATGAGTGTGCATTATCACCTAGGCAAAGCTAATTATGTGGTCGATGCTCTAAGTATAATGTCTATGGGTAGTCTAGCTCATGTTGATAATAGTGGCAGAGCAGTGGCTAGAGAGGTTCATTGATTGGCTATATTGGGGGTTAGGTTGGAAGAAGTCGATAATAGTGGTGTAGTGGTTGTTGATGGGTCTAAATCTTCATTGGTTGAAGAAGTAAAGGTAAAACAAGTTCTTGACCCCACCTTGCTAGAGTTGAAGGCCTTGGAAAGAGAAGGTAAAGTGGAGGTTTTCTCCCAAGGGGGAGAGCTGCCCTTAGGTACCAAGGTATATTATGTGTGCCTAGTGTTGATGACTTGATAAAAAATTTCTAGATAAGGCTCATAATTCTTTCTATTCTATTCACCCTGGTTCTACAAAGATGCGTAGAGATTTGAGTGAGGTGTATTGGTGGGGCAGTACGAAGAAAGATATTGTAAAGTTCATATCCAAATGTCAAAAATTACCAACAACTAAACCCAAAAATCAGAGGTCGGGAGGCCTAGCCCAATATATAGAGATTCCTACTTGGAAGTGAGAGGAAATCAATATGGATTTTGTGGTTGGGTTTCCAAAGACTAGAAAGCATTTTGATTATATTTGGGTTGTGGTTGATATAATGACAAAGTCAGCTAATTTCCTTCTAGTCAAAATTACTTATGGTGCCAAAAATTATGTCGAATTCTATATTCATGAGTTGGTTAGACTGCATGGGGTGCCTTTGTCTATCATATCATATCATAGCGTTCAGTTCACTCGTACAAAGGTTAAGCTTAGCATGGCCTTTCATCTCGAACGGATGGCCAAGCTGAAAGAACTATCCAAACCCTTGAGAGTATGTTTAGAGCTTGTGTTTTGGAGTTTTAGGGTAGTTGAGATGAACATCTTCAGCTCATTAAGTTTGCTTACAATAATAGCTATCATTCAAGAAATAGTTTGTCTCCTTTTGAGGCTCTTTATGGTAGGTGTTGTAGGTCCTTATTTGGATGGTGTGAGGTGGAGGAGACGGCTTTGTTAAACCCCGATTTGGTTATGGAGGCCATGGAGAAGGTGACATTGATAAGAGAGTGATTGAAAACATCTTAGAGTCGACAAAAGTCCTATTCCGATGTGAGGATAAAGGTCCTGAATATAAGGTTTGTGATTGGGTATACTTGTAAGTCTCTTCCATGAAGGGTACAGTTCAATTTGGCAAGAAGAGTAAATTGATTGCAAGGTATTTGGGTCCCGATAGAGTGCTGAGGAGGATTGGTAAGGTGGCATATGAATTAGAGTTTCCCATTGATATGAATATGGTTCATTCCGTCTTTCATGTATCTATGTTGAGAAAGTGTATGGGTGGCCCAAGTGCTATTGTACCTTTGAATGTTGTGGGTATGGTAGAAGAACATTTAAAACTTATGAATATGTTCTAATAGAAATTTTGGATAGACAAGTTAAAAGGTTGAGACACAAAGATGTAGCTTCTGTCAAGGTTTTCTAGAGAAACCAACAAGTTAAAAGTGACACATGGGAAGTCGAGGTGGACATGAGAAAATGATATCCATATCTCCTCTACTCTACTCAAGCCTAAGGTACTAATTTATATTCCCCTATATGATTTCAAGTCTTAAGTTTCAGCCCTTATGTCATTGCATGCATTCATATTTATGTTGACAAGTTTATGTTGATTTTTGACATTCATCTTGAAATTTTTTAAAGTGATGTTTAAGTGTATTTGTTGCATTCATGTTGGGCTGATATATTCATTAATACTTCTCTTATGTACGCTTCTTTGACATTCGAAGATGAATGTTTCGAAGGGGGAGATATTGAAATGCCCCAAAAATGCTCAGAATTGTTGCTCGAAAATGCCCACAATCATAGTTTTCATATATCTCAAAACCCATGCGTGATATCAAAATCTGACTTCGTATTTGTGTTCATGGGGAAATATTGAGTGGGAAATTGGTATAACCTTCATTTAGAGCAACTGTAACAAAAAATAATTTTCCAAAAAAATTGATTTTCATAGATGATCTGAGGCCGAGGCGCGATGCGCTAGGGGCATCGAGAGGTATATTTTTTTGTGAGTTTTCTTATTTTGGCCCAAGGGCCTTGGGGTCATAGCCCCATGCCCTGCTTTTCTTAAAAACACCTATACTTATCCATTGGTCAACCCTATATCCAAATTCAAGTGTCCCTACTTATCTTCGGATCTCATGAACATCATTCAAGCTTCAAGTTCTCATTCAAATCTTCACCAAGGAAATCCCCAAATTTGAGGTATGTGCGTTTCAACCATTGGGTCCTTCCACCCATGGTGCCCAACTTTCCTTTATATATAAATTGCAGGTTTTCAAGTTAGATTATATATGGGTATCTTTTATTATGAATTGGAGTATAAACTATATTGGAGTTTCATGAAATGTTGACTGTTTAAGCATGTTTGAGGTATGAAACTATGGTGTCATTATTGGATTTGATGAGGGAGCTATATTGCATGAGGGTTTTACTATGTGTCGGTGGGTTGACTTACCTTGAGTTTTCTCACATAATTTCACTGTTGAGTTACATAATTTTTAACTAGCATTACATACCCACAAACTATTTGATAAAATATCTTGTTAAGGATTCTTGAGCTATTGAAACTGCCCCAGAAAGGGCCCGAAAATGTGCCTCGGAATACTTGAAATTATTAATTCCATATATCTCAAAATCTATGGGCTATATGAATAATCTAACTTCATATTCTTGTTCAGGGAGTTGAAATTACGAGGGAAAGGGTCTAACCCTAATTTTTAAGCAACCAAATCAAATTATGATTTTTTAAAGTCGGCTGAAAATAGTGAGGTTTGCGCGTTGCTTCTGCAACGTGCACCTATGTTATTTTGGGAATATTTTTTTTTGTTCGATCCAAGAATTTTATGTCTTGGGCCTAAATGTTTGCAAATGTGTTTTTACCTATATTTAGCCATATTTCACTCTCATATCATCCTAAGCATTTCTCAATATCCTCTCAAACATTAGCAATATTTTCACTCACAAATTCAAGTCTCAAAACCCTTATTAGAACTAAGATTTTTTCTTCAATCTTGAAGTCTCCATTTTGAATCTTCATCAAGAACTTCCTCAAAGCTAAGGTATGTAGGTTTTAGCCATTGGGTTCTTCCACCCATGGTGCCATAACCTCCTTTTTACTCAATTTGCATGATTTAAAGTTGATTTTACAATTGGGTTTACTAGTATGAACATGTCTATGAACTTTGTTAAAGATATGCAAAGTTGTGACTATTTTGCTATGTTTTGAGCCATAAATCATGAATTTATTGCATGATCTGATGAGGGGTTTTGATGTATGTTGCTTGAGGGTATTGCATGATGTTGATTGATGGTTACCTCATTAACCAAATTAAGGGGTACCTCATTAAGCAAATTGAGGGGTTGATGCCTCAATCACCTTAGATATGGGTGGCAATTTAATAACAAAATTAAGTGGTTGGTACCTCATTTACCTAGGATACGAGGTGGTAAACCCATTAGATAAATGAAGTTCTTTTCCTACATACGTAATATGTCCTACATAAGCATGATTTTACTTCAAACATCATTCATACATGCAATATTATTATTATGCTATCCATTGCCTATGTCTATACATTTTGATTCGGCTGTCTATCTCTTGTTGCATTGCATCCTATATACTTAGAATATTCAAAAGCACTAACACATACTCTATGCCTACATGATGTTACCATGTAGGAACTGGAGCTCCATTTAGTCATCATCTTCCTCTGCATGGCTAGTGATATCTATTCAAGCTAGTTGGTGAGTTCCCCATTCTGAGAACAATGTCTATGATCTTAAGCTATGTAATAAGATTCATTTTCTTTAATGTATGTACTGCCTATGAGGGTGAGCCCAGTTGCTTATTTTGTCACCCTCAAACTTCTATGTCAAGAGGTATTGTTGGACAAGTTATGTATTATGCTTGAGATTTAACTCATCTTTGTTATTCAAGAATTTAACTCTTTCCCTTATTCCCAATTTCCCTTGTTCATGTTTCTTATGTTATTTTATTTTGCTTCTGCGACCAAAGATATGTGTATCATATGGTAAGAGGCTTGTTTGGAGTCCCTTCGCATTCCTCATTGGTCGTGTCATGTCTAGGCCTAGTTTGGGCCATGACACCCTTCCCATAACTATTTCCTACCACATCATCTTCCATGTTGAAAGATGGCATCACACCGGGCACCTATGTTCATTTAGAGCCTACTGCAGCTTCCTAGCTTCCAGAGTTGTGATGTAAAGAGATCCTTGCACGTACAAAAGAGTTTTTGATCATACTTGTCTGGGTTTATATTGAGAACATAGTCATGTGCAAAAGTGTTTCTGATCATACCAATTTGTTTTTGAAAGAAATTGGAAAATGAACAAGTTTTTAATGATTTAGTGACAACTTTTTTGAGTTTTTTGTGACTTTTGATTCATTAGTGGATTGTAAGACCACACATCTTCAAATACTAGTACTATGCAAATGAAACATGATATGGTTTGGTCAAATTACCGCTCATTTTTAAAAGTGCTTGAATCTCAAATTGGAGGGCAATATGTATGTCTAATGCTGAAGATGGTCGAGGATAAATAAGTTTTATGTCAAATTTAGGAGATCAAGACCCTAAACAAAGTGAGAGAATTTAGGTGCTCGTAGGACATAGGAATCTAGCATGTGAGTCACCTACTTGCTTAGCTTAAATTGCTAGCTAAACGGAGACAACGACCGACGTTGAATTTGTCCAAGTCCGATTATGAATAAAGTTCATGTTAAGCGTGTAACTTTAGCCCATGTTTTAGAATCATAAATGGACTATATTTACATCCCAATAAGGATATAAAAAGGGTCCATGTACATCACAACCCACTTGACTAATTGGGCCCAAACTAAATGAAGAGGAATTAGGAAAAATGGGCAACCAAGACCTATCAACTTTGAGAAACATTTAAGCCCAAGGGTGAGGGTCATGCTACTGCATCACAAGATTCTTAATATGTACTAATGTGTGGTCAAAATGCAAGAGATAGTCGGCCAAAGAGACCCTTTAAAAGGGCTTAGAAACAACCCCTTAAGTCATTTCACGTGAAATAATTTTTCAGCTTTCCTAAAGGGTCTTGTTTTCTCTTTAATTCACTTCACAAGGCGGCCAATACAACCCTCTAGGGTCACTGAAGGAAACATGAATCTTGAAGACTAAGGTAAGTGGAAATATCCATCTATTGGTTATACTTATCCCATTACAAACAAGAAATATATGCTAGTTATGCTTGCTGAAATTGTTGGACAACATGTGTTCCAAAAGTTGTTGTACATTTTTCTTGTTTATTTGGAAGCTTTTCTCTTTGTGGTTGGATTGATTATGAAGAGATTCTACTGTTATTAATGATTATTGGTTCTATAATGATGTGTAAAGGCTGTTGCACCATGTTTACAGTCCGCAAAAGTGAGATCTTGTGTGATATCGTAATTGTGCTCGTACTAGGAACTTGTGAGTTGATTGATTGAGGACTATGGTCTCACGTTCTCTACCTATTTTAAGGATTATTTTTGAATTGTTTTAGGACTGGTTTTATGTGTATACATGGTGGGGACTTTTTAGTTAATGTTGGAATAGGTTTGGAATTGTCGACATCAAAATGTAACAAAGGGATGTAACGTTATGTCGCCCATTGGTATGTTGTGCAGAATTGTTCTGTGTTGTTCCTTGTAGGCTGTTGTAGGACTGTTATGGCATCAAAACAGGCTTCCCATGATAAATATATGAGAATGTGTTTTAGAAAATATGATTAGGGGCGGAAAGGTTGAAAGAATACGCTCGGGTTTATAATTATACGCTTGCTGTTGGAATGTTGGTTTTTTTATTTATGAGATTGGGCTGCCAAGATATATCTATTGGCTGGTAATGCTAGATTTATCACCTACTATGTTGTAGATAAATATTTAGAGGAAGGGAAGGTTACCTCGAGGTAATAGCGAGGTCGTACAGTGAGATATGTAAGGCTACTTGAATTCGCATTGCTTGGCATGAAATCTAGATTCTTCCTTGGCACATAAAGGCACTTACCAACTTCGACACCACTACTAACTGTGTCTCCACTCTTTCACATGTTCATATGCTCCCACATATGGTCACCTTCAAGTCTTCATACATACATGGATACTAAGTTACATGGGTTCTTGTTGCTAAATAAAGTTCACGAGTTGTTTCATCTCATATGCATTTCATTATTTATGTAACTTACTCCTTTCAATATGGTGTTGTCTTTTGTGATTATTTACGTGTCATATGTTGTACCTACAGTCTTATAGCTTCAATATTACGACAACCAAAAGAATCATCTCAAAGGTAATTGAAAGATAAAGTCGAGTATATTGTTTATTAATGGGTGGTAACCAAGGGGTGGAAGAATCACCTAGCCAGGGTCGATCCTATCACAGGGGGTAGCCCAAGGGGTGAAAGCAAAAGCCTAGCTAGGGCCATTCCTGATATAGATTTAGCACTGATCAGTTGGTCATTTGTATTATATAGTAAAGGTAAAGTAATGGAAAGGACATCATCCCACAATATAACTAAAGGTGGTCTCTTTTCCTACACCAGTGCATAGTTTCATTTGAATTGTTACTTCATATATAGTATTTCCTGCCTTACACATTCAATATATTATCTCATACTAACATCCCTTACGGTGGACCTACATTTCATGCTCTAGGTATAAGTGCTAGTAGATCTCTCTTATAGGAGTACAGGATATCCAACTATTGCAACCAAGCTCCAGGTTGCTTCGGAGCTTTTTGTGTCTAGAGCTTATATTTTTATATTGTATAGTTAGTGAAGGCAGGGCCTGTCTTGACCCTTATCAGATACTTTTCCTTATATGGAGGCTTTCTAGACTATGTAAATTAAATTGTGGTCATGTCTTGTACTTTAGACACTGTGGCCCCAACAACTTAGCCATATGCATTTCCTTTTGGCTTGTTATCACTGTTTATTTTCTCAAAGGCATGTCAAATGTAGAAATCCCTTCCAATATGCATAGAATGCTTATGGATATAGGTTTGTTCTCCTGAGCCTTATCGGCAACGGGTGCCAGTCAGCCATATCGGGGCTTTGGGCATGGCAGAAGTGGTATTAGAGCAGGTCGCCCTAGGGAGTCTACAAAGTCGTGTCTATGTGGAATCTTGTTTATTGATGTGTTGTGAGCCACATTTATAAGTAGGAGGCTATGTTGCATTTATGAGTTATTACTTTCTTTTCATTCTTTAGATCGTGCCACAGAGCCAAGTGTAATAGGTGCATTATGTCCAACTCCTAAATTGTTTTGTACAACAAGTATGCCAGAAACCAGGAAAAACAAAGGTAAAGGGAAGGAAGTAAAGTGGTGGTTGGTATACCAAGTCAGGTTGGACAACGAAATGAGATTCAACAGGAGTCTCTGTCACAAACATCTCCAACTCTTCCAGCTCCTAATAAACTCGGAAGTAATGAAATTCCCCCAAAACCACCTATTGATGCTACCGTGCAGGATTTGAGAAATGCAGTCTAACTATTGATCCGTATAGTTGTTAGCCAAGGTCAAACACATGATGGTCCGACTATAGGTGCAGGTAGTGTGAATAGGGCAGTTGGTACAAGAATACGTGATTTTCTTAATTTGGACCCTCCATCCTTTACTGGATCAGATCCTAATAAAGATTCCCAAGACTTTATTAATCAAATTCAGCACACTTTAGATGTTATGCATGTGAGTGGTATAGAAGTTATCAAGTTAGTGACATATAGGTTGAACGGTGTGGCTATATTGTGGTATGAAGCTTGGAAGCAACATAAGGATATAGATGCACCCCTTACTACCTGGAAGGAGTTCAAAGAGGCATTTATTGACCATTACTTACCATGAGAGATCTGAGAGGCCTGTGCAGATCAGTTCTTGAATCTCCACCAACAGAATATGAGCGTGAGGGAGTATAGCCTTCAATTTAATTCCCTGGCCAGGTATACTCCGAATATAATTGCTACTATGGAAGATAGAGTTCATCAATATACAGATAGATTAGATACGTATCTGGTCAGAAACTGTACCAATTCTTCCTTGAAAAAAGACATGGATATAGTGAGGATGTAAGCTTTTGCACAGAAATTGGAGAATCAAAGGCAAAGGGGAAGGACAAAAGAGTTAGAAAGGGCACAGTCCAAGAGTGCCAGGTCCACAGGGCAGTTTACACCATCCCAATATGAGACTAGGCCTCGGTATTTTAATAGACCACCTAGGCCATAATCCTCCTACTCTACAGCTAGTGCTCAATCACAACTTCAGAGGTCTAGGAGAAATCAGTTTGGTCCAAGAAGTGAAAGGCAAGGCGCCTGGACAATGAGATATTTGGCAGGCCAGCAAATAACCCTTACGTAGCCATGTAAATGGAGTGGAAGGAGTCATTCAGGTATATGTCGTGTTTGGACAAGACACTTGTTATTAGTGTGGTGCGCCAGGGCATATGATGAGAGATTGCCCGAGGAGACGTCTGGGTGATATAGCACAATCTATTAGGTCAATTATTGCATCATCATCATTAATTCCTCCATTACACAGGGGTCAACAAGCACCTATGGGTCATTGTAGAAGTGCTAGAGGGGCAGCTAGCTCTAACGGAGTCCAGAATTGCACTTATGCTCTGGGGACAAAATTTGGAAGCCTCACCTGATATGGTCACAGGTAGATCATCCATCTTTTCATATAATGTATATGCATTAATTGACCCTGGTTCTACACTATAATACATTACCCCACTAGATGATGGGATGCTTAAGAGAACACCCAAATTATTGAATAAATCATTTGAAGTGTCCACACCAATCGGTGTATCTATTATGGCTTGAACGATTTATTATTAATGTGTAGTAACTGTTTGTGATTGTGACACATTAGCTAACCTTAGTGAGCTAGAAATGGTGGAATTTGATGCTATAATGGGCATGGATTGGTTAGCTTTTTGCTATGCCACCGTGGATTGTCGAACTAAGAAAGTGTACTTCCACTTTCCAAATGAGGCAGTTCTTGAATTGGAAGGCAATATTGGGGCACCAAAGAATAAGTTTATCTCTTATTTTAAGGCCATAAAAATGATATCTAAGGGTTATATATGTCCTTTGGTTAGAGTGAGGGATACAGAGGCAGAATCACCAACTCTTCAATCAATTCCAGTAGTGAATGAATTTGTTGATGTGTTCCCTGAAGAACTTCTAAGCATATCTCCAGAATAAGAAATAGATTTTGGTATTGAGTTACTTCCATGCACTCCACCTATTTCCATCCCTCTTTATAGAACGACCTTGGCAAAATTGCGTGAATTAAAAGAGCAGTTAAAAGACTTATTGGAGAAGGGTTTTATAAGACCTAGTGTGTCCCCTTGGGG
>JAOTQR010117784.1:0-24497 GCA_025774065.1 Solanum ossicruentum | reverse complement strand
TTAATCCAAACCTCTTCCATACAAGAAACTGCCCAGGACTTTCAGGGCTAGGGGAAGTCCACCAGTATGCTGTATCACTTGAGCTGATAGATCCTCAAATTCTCTGGTAGGATGTTTTTCCTTGAAAGCATGTCGTTTAAAAAGTTGTAAACTTTCATATTCGTTTAAAGATCTCACTCTATATATCTTTTCAGTCTCATAGTTAACAAGCAAGTTTTTGTTTTTGGTTGTTATGTTGATTCTACTTCTGCGAACAAACCATTCACGCCCCCCGGCTAATGCATCTGACTGATCTATATGATCAGCATCATCCAGACATAATTAACTATAACTACACAGTCCTAACAACATTAGACGGCTTCAAATTTCAGGATTACAAGATAGCGACTCACCTATGCAAACATAATCAACGCAGCGGCAATCCACTGTATTCTTCAAATGGAGAATCAAATTTATGCGCTTACAACTTGTACACATTATTGTTCTCATAAATTAAATCATTACAGTTCTACTACATTAATAAACTAACTTACCATGGGACACATGTGCAACGCACATGCCCAGGACTAGTAAATGTAAATATGATAATTACGTCATTATGACAGTGCGTGATGTCATAGGCTGTTATTCTATAAGCAGCTCTGACTCTAGAGGGGCTCTAGGGTGTTCAACCGAACTCTCTCAGCAAAATATTATATTATATTATACACTTTTAGTTTTTATTATATATAAAGAGAGAGCTTGAATCCCCAAACACAAGACTAGAGGTTGCTTCAACTCTAGGTTCTCTATAAAAACTAAAAATATATATTTTGACACACAGAACCACTACATAAGTTAACAACAAAAGCATAAACATCCCTCTTGATTTTATTTGGATTAGCTTCTCCAGCTCTGCATTTTGAAACATGTATGTATGCACTACCTAATTATAATACTAGTAGTCATTACTACAACAGTTTCCTGAAAGTTCAGTTGCATATACTCTCAAGCAAACTCTAAAGAAAATATCAGTAACTCTAACTTTTAACTAGTCGATTATACTCAAATGATTGACAGATGACTTGTATCAAAAAATTTAAAAGAAAAATTGAGCAATGATAGTCTTAAATTGGTTTATTCCAACCTGATGTAAGGACCCTGATTTTTGTATAACTTTAGTGATGCTTGGGATTTGGTTTCAGGAACTTTTGGGCCAAGGTGACATCTTATAGAAGCCTCCAGGGGTTGTGTGATCCCTGTATGGGACCCCTACATCAATTTAAACTCTTTCATTACTATTCATTCTTATTCTAAACACTTAGCTTCTCATTCACTCGCTCAAACGCTTTCCGAATCCTCTTTGACGAACTCTAACCGGGGGGTTCCCATGGAACCTCCAAGCTCAACCTAAGTTCACTTTCAAGCCTTCAGTTCAGGCTTATTTATGTGTTTAGTGCCATCATGGGTCTCTTACATCAACTCAAGTTCAAAGGAATTTTATTAGCTAAGTATTTCACAAGTATCGATATAAGGGTCAAGTTTAAATGATCATATCTCTTAGCATAAAATGAACTGGGTGACCACAAACTATCAAATCAAAGCTCTTTGAATTAGTTTTCCAATGCATTCGGTTTCACCTCATTTGGAGTTCGGATTGTGTTGCTTTCATTTTTCTAAGGCAAGCCACACGGGCACCCATACGGGCTGTTGCTTCTCATGAACCGTGTGGGTGTGCTATTATAAAGTTTCTGCCCAAAATTATACTTTAAGTGTGGAATCATGTCTCGTGACTTGGTACCTTCATACGGGCACTTATATGGCCCGTGAAGCCCTATACGGTCCATGAAACCTTCTTTGAAATACCTTGTCTGGAAGAAAATTTCAGAATTTTTTTCTAAATATGGTCGTATGGGCAGTCACATGGACTGTATGACCTCAACGGCCCGTGAAGCCCTCCGTGTGGTTAATTTTGTAAAATTTATCTAAGTATGGAATTTTCATTTCGAACTTCCGTCAAGAAAAATTTTATAAGTATTGCCTCACAGACGGGTACATGGACCGTGAAATGCCACACGGACCGTGAACCCTCTCTTGAAGCAGTGACATAAAATTTTTCAACTCGTCATTTAATGGCATTTTTGTAAATTTAATTTATTCTAATGACTTTTTTGGGACTTCCTATGCTATCTTAACACTTCCTAAAGACCTAAACTCTATTCCTAATTATCAAATTCATTCCTCTTAATTTGAAAATCCGCTTAAACATCTCTCAAGAACTCTAGTGCCAATCAAGCTTGGGAATCAAGGGAAGGCCGAATCTTCTTCATATTTCTTCTTGGAATTCCTTTCTTAGCTAAGGTATGTGGGTTTGATGTTTGGTTCCTTTCAACCAATGAGACCCAAGACTTTTCTAGCAAATTTCATAAATTTGAGTTACTTTAAATTGGGGTTTTAAATTGTATTGTGCAATAAATTCAAATAATGCATAGGTAGTACTTAGTTTGATGATTTCAAGTTGATTTAAACTATTATATGATGAATTGCATTGGATTTGTGAAGTTATGAATATGCATGTCCCTTTTCAAGGCTTGTTTATGCATGGGTGATTATGTTATGATTTTAAATGTGGATTTAATTATGTTTCACTTGTATTTCATATTATATTATTGATTTTAGATAGAATCTTAATCACCCATGTCACATCAATCATAGCATTTGCATTCATGACATTGGATTAATTATGGGATTATGAAACAGGTTAAGCCCAATTATGATTTATGATATGATTTTTATGAGATATTGGTTATGATAAGAATGTGATCACATATATTTGAGAACACTCGCATAAGGCATGCACCGGATTTGGCAGCATAAGTTTCGAGTAACCCACTTGCGTATTATTGCTCGGCGGTGGGAAATTGTCTAGAATTTCACCAAGGAGCGACTCAAAGCTTCATTTGAGTTCCTCCATGACAAGTGCGGGATATTTTCCAAAAAATCACTTCAAGGGGGAGTGTGAAAAATGATGAGTTTTTGGAGGTACAAAAGATCTTAGATATTAAATAGAACTCTCTGGAATTTTTTGGTGTAATATGTTGGGTATTTGTACTTAGGAAAATCTAGATGCTCTAGAGTATTAGATATTGTGGTAAATTATAGAATAATCTAGATTTTTATTAGATAAAGTTACTTAGATATTTCTTGTAGATATATCTAGAATGATTTCTAGAGACAACCCTACACAAATATAAATAGGGGTGGACATAGTCATTTGTACTCAACCAAAATTGAATCCAATTCAAATAGTTCTCTCATAACAAAGCTCCCCCCATATTAGTTGAATCTTCCGATTTTAGC
Organism: Solanum ossicruentum; assembly: GCA_025774065.1. Lineage (NCBI taxonomy): Eukaryota > Viridiplantae > Streptophyta > Magnoliopsida > Solanales > Solanaceae > Solanum > Solanum ossicruentum. The sequence goes on along the minus strand of JAOTQR010117784.1, from coordinate 21,158 downwards.
TAATGATCTTGGCTAGCAGAAGGTCTCCAAATTATACTTTTCATCTACTATATTTATCTACAGACATCTCCAACACCGCGAGTGCTTTCTTCTCCTCCAGGTGAGCAGAAACCACCTAGTAGATTTACGGTACCTGGCATGGATGTATTTCATTCTAGCCAAATTCAAAGGGAAACTAAAAAATCCAGTATTGATGGGGCAAATGATAATTCTTATCCTCAAAAAAGAACAAGTGATCAAGGTTATGTGTTGGATGAACAATATGGTTTGTGTCCATTTGGAAGCAGTGTTCCTTCAGGTCCTGTTATAGTCAGTCAAACAAATAGCAGTGATGCGAGAATTTCTCCAGGACAGCACCATTCTGGACATGACTTCATATGGCGCGTCATTATCGCTAAGAATGGAATGTCTGTGTGTCCAGCTATATGTGTTCCTAATAGGGAAAGTACAAAACGTGAGATGTAAGTATTCTTGGACATTTCTTGATGCTTCTTAAAGGAAATATCAGCTTTTTGAATTGCCTCTATGATTTAATAGATTTCTCAGCTTGTTTTCTCTGCCTCTATGATTTATGCATGTGCCATATTACTTTTAATAGGTGTAAAATGCGGCAGAGACAAACAGTTAATGAGAAATCATAGAGACAGAGACAGCAAGCAGAGAAATCTATTAAATAATAGGGGAATTCAAAAAGCTGATATTTCCTTCAAGAAGCAGCAAGGAAAGTACAAGAATACTTACATCTTACATTTTATACTTTCCCCAACAGGAACACAGAAAGCACGACACCCAGAGGTTCCAATATTGGAATAGGTGTAAAATGCGGCAGAGACAAACAGTTAATGAGAAATCATAGAGACAGAGACAGCAAGCAGAGAAATCTATTAAATAATAGGGGAATTCAAAAAGCTGATATTTCCTTCAAGAAGCAGCAAGGAAAGTACAAGAATACTTACATCTTACATTTTATACTTTCCCCAACAGGAACACAGAAAGCACGACACCCAGAGGTTCCAATATTGGCGATAATGTCACGCCATATGAAGACATGGCCTAAATGTGTAGGGACCGCGTGCACCCTCACCCCAACCCCGCATTAGTATGTTATTGTCCGCTTTGGGCCAAGCCCTCATGGATTTGTTTTTGGGCATCTCCCAAAAGGCCTCATAGTAATGGATTGGGTTGAACCTATTTAAATAGGTTCATTTTCTTTTCTTTCACCGATGTGGGAGGAGTTTGCATATCCAGCAGAATGGTGTTGTCCCAGAGAAATTCTTGCATCACTGTTTGATTGGTTGACTATAACAGGACTTAAAGCAACATCGCTTCCAAATGGACCCAAACCATACTGCTCATCCAACACATAACCTTGATCACTTATTCTTTTCTAAGGATAAGAAGTATCATTTGCCCCATCAATCCTCGATCCTTTAGCTTCTTTTTGAAGTTGGCTAGAATGAAATACATCGCAGCCAAGTATGGAAAAACTACTAGGTGGTTTCTTCTCACATGAAGGAGAAGAAAGCACCCGTGATGTTGGAAATGCCTATAGAGAAATATAGCAGAAGAAAAGTATAATATGGACAACTTTTGCTAGCCCAAAATCATTAACTATGATCGAAAGATTCAACTGAAGAAGGAGGAACTTTGTTATGAGAGAAGACTACTTGAATTTGATTCAATTTTGGGTGATTACAAATGACCATGTCCATACCTATTTATACTCTTGTACGGATGTTTCTTGAAATCATTCTAGATTTATCCATAAGAAATATCTAGGTAACTTTATCTAACAAAAATCTAGATTATTCTATAATATACCTCAAATATCTAATACTCTAAAGCATCTAGATTTTCCTAAGTAAAAATATCCAAGATATTACTCTACAAAATTCTAGAGAGTCCTATTAAATATCTATGTTCTTTTGTATATCCAAAAAATCATCTTTATTTTTCACACTCCCCCTTAAAGTGATTCTTTGGAAACTTGATTGCACTTATCGTGGAGGAACTCAAATGAAGCTTTGAGTCACTCCTTGGTGAAATGCTAGACAATTTCCCACCGCCGAGCAATAATACCCAAGTGGATTACTCAAAACATACGCAGTCAAATCCAGTGCATGGCTTATGCCAATGTTCTAAAAGATTTAAGACAAAGGTTATTCACTAGGTAGAATTTCAAGAAGGCATCTGCAACACCGCAGGTGCTTTCTTCTCCTTCAGGTGAGCAGAAACCACCTAGTAGATTTGTCGTACCTGGCTGGGATGTGTTTCATTCTAGCAAACATCAAAAGGAAACTAAAAGATCGAGGATTGATGGGGCAAATGATACTTCTTATCCTCATAAAAGAACAAGTGATCAGGGTTATGTGTTTGATGAACAGTATGGTTTGGGTCCATTTCGAAGAGATGTTCCTTCAGGTCCTGTTATAGTCAGTCAAGCAAATAATAATGATGCAAGAATTTCTACGGGACTGCACCATTCTGGTCATGACTTCATATGGTGCGGCATTATCACTATGAATGGTACATCTGTGTGTCGTGCTATCTATATTCCTACTGGGGAAATTATAAAATGTGAGGTGTAAGTATTCTTGTTGATTCTTGAAGGAAAGATCAGCTTTTTGAATTGCCTCTGTGAATTAATAGATTTCTAAGGTTGTTTTCTCTGCCTCTATGATTTATGCATATTACTTTTAGTAGGTGTTAAATGCAACAGAGACAACAAGCTGATGAGAAATCATAGAGGCAGAGGCAACAAGCTGAGAAATCTATTAATTCATAGGGGCAATTCAAATAGCTGATATTTTCTTCAAGAAGAAACAAGGAAAGTATAAGAATACTTACATCACACATTTTATACTTTCACCAACAGGAACACAGATAGCACGACACACAGATGTTCCATTCTTGGCGATAATGCCGCGGCATATGAAGTCATGGCCAGAATTGTGTTGTCGCGGAGAAATTTTTGCATCATTGTTATTTGCTTGACTGACTATAACTGGACTTGTAGGAACATCGCTTCCAAATGGACCCAAACCATACTATTCATCACCTACACAACCTTGATCACATATTCTTTTGCGAGGATAAGAAGTATCATTTTCCTGATCAATCCTCAATCTTTTAGTTTTCTTTTGAAGTTGGCTAGAATGAAATACATCCCAGCCATATACGGCAAATCTGCTATGTAGTTTCTGCTCACCTCAAGGAGAAGAAAGCACCTGCGCTATAGGAGATTCTGCTTCTAATTCTACTAAGTGAATAACCTTTGTCTTTAATCTTTAAAAGCATTCGCATAAGGCACGCACCGGATTTGGCTGTTTAAGTTCGAGTAATCCACTTGCGTATTATTGCTCAGCGGTGGGAAATTGTCTAGAATTTCACCAAGGAGTGACTCAAAGCTTCATTTGAGTTCCTCTACGACAAGTGCGGGATCGTTTCCAAAAAATCACTTTAAGGGGGAGTGTGAAAAATAAAGATGATTTTTTGGAGGTATACTAGATATTAAATAGAACTCTCTGGAATTTTTTGGTGTAATATGTTGGGTATTTATATTTAGGAAAATCTAGATGCTCTAGAGTATCAGATATTTGTAGTAAATTATAGAATAATCTAGCTTTTTGTTAGATAAAGTTACCTAGATATTTCTTGTAGATATATCTAGAATGATTTCTAGACATCCCTACACAAGTATAAATAGGGGTTGACATAGTAATTTGTAATCTGCCAAAATTGAATCCAATTCAAGCAGTCTTCTCTCGCAACGCTTCGGCCTCTTTAGTTGAATTTTCTGATCTTAGTTAATGATCTTGGGCTAGCAAAAAGTCTCCATATTATACTTTTCTTCTTCTATATTTCTCTATAGACATCTCCAACACCGCAGGTGCTTTCTTCTCCTTCAGGTGAGTAGGAACAACCTAGTAGATTTGTCGTACCTGGCTAGGATGTATTTCATTCTAGCCAACTTCAAAGGGAAACTAAAAGATCGAGGATTGACAGGGCAAATGATACTTCTTATCCTCAGAAAAGAACAAGTGATCAAGGTTATGTATTGGATGAACAGTATGGTTTTGGTCCATTTGGAAGCGATGTTCCTTCAGGTCCTGTTATAGTCAGTCAAGCAAATAACAGTGATGTAGGAATTTCTCCAGGACAGCACCATTCTGTCCATGGCATCACATGGCACGACGTTATCGCCAAGAATGGAACATCTGTTGTCCTGCTATCTGTGTTCCTATTGGTGGAAGTATAAAATGTTAGATGTAAAGTATTCTTGTACTTTTCTTGTTGATTCTTGAAGGAAATATCAACTTTTTGAATTGCCTCTATGATTTAATAGATTTCTCAGCTTGTTTTCTCTGCTTGTATGATTTATACATGTGCCGTGTTACTTTTAATAGGTGTAAAATGCGGCAGAGACAAGAAGTTGATGAGAAATCATAGAGGCAGAGACAACAAGCTGAGGAATCTATTAAATCATTGGAGCAATTCAAAAGCTGATATTTCCTTCACAAAGAAACAAGGATAGTACAAGAATTCTTACATCTCGCATTTTGTACTTTTCCCAACAGGAACACAGATAGCACGACGCACAGAGGTTCCATTCTTGGTGATAATGCGCCATATGAAGTCATGGCCAGAATGGTGCTGTCCCGGAGAAGTTCTTGCATCACTGTTATTTGCTTGACTGACTATAACTGGACATAAAGTAACATCCCTTCCAAATGGACCCAAACCATACTGCTCATCCAACATATAACCTTGATCACTTATTCTTTTCTGAAGATAAGAAGTATCATTTACCCCATCAATCCTCGATCCTTTAGTTTCTCTTTGAAGTGGGCTAGAATGAAATACATCCCAGCCAGGTATGGCAAATCTGCTAGGTGGTTTCTTCTCACCTGAAGGAGAAGAAAGAACCCACGGTGCTGAAGATGCCTATAGAGAAATATAGCAGAAGAAAATTCTAATCTGGAGACCTTCTGCTAGCCAAAGATGGTTAAATATGATAAGAAGGTTCAACTAAAGAAGGAGAAACTTTGTTATGAGAGAAGACTACTTAAATTGAATTCCGTTTTGGTTGATTATAAATGACTATGTCCATACCGATTTACACTGTTATACAGATGTTTCTTGAAATCATCCTAGATATATCTATAAGAAACATCAAGATAAATTTATGCAACAAAAATCTAGATTATTCTATAATTTACCTCAAATATCTATACTCTACAACATCTAGATTTTCCTAAGTAGAAATATCCAAGATATTACTCTACAAAATTCTAGAGAGTCCTACTAAATATATAAGATCTTTTTTACCTCCAAAGAATCATCTTTATTTTTCATACTCCCCCTTAAAGTGATTTTTTGGAAACTAGCTTGTGCTTGTCGTGGAGGACCTTAAATGAAGCTTTGAGTCATTCCTTGGTGAAAGTCTAGACAATTTCCCACCGCTTAGCAATAATATGCAACTGGATTACTCAAAATGTAAGCAGGCAAATCCAGTGCAATGCCTTACGCCAATGTTCTCAAAGATTAAAGACAAAGGTTATTCACTGGGTAGAATTGCAAGAAGGCATCTGCAACACTGCAGGTGCTTTCTTCTCCTTCAGGTTAGCAGACACCGTCTAGTAGATTTGCCGTATCTGGCTGGGAAATATGTCATTCTAGCAATTTTCAAAGGGAAACTAAAAGATCGAGGATTGATGGGGCAAACGATACTTCTTATCCTCATAAAAGAACAAGTGATCAAGGTTATGTGTTGGATGAACAGAATGGTTTGGTTAAATTTGGAAGCGATGTTCCTTCAGGTCCTGTTATAGTCATTCAAGCAAATAACGGTGATGCAAGAATTTCTACGGGACTGCACTATTCTGGCCATGACTTCATATGGGGCAGCATTATTGCTATGAATGGATCATCTGTGTGTCGTGCTATCTATGTTCCTATTGGGGAAATTATAAAATGTGAGGTGTAAGTATTCTTGTGCTTTTCTTGTTGCTTCTTAAAGGAAACATCGGCTTATTGAATTGCCTCTGTGATTTAATAGATTTCTAAGCTTGTTTTCTCTGCCTCTATGGTTTATGCATGTGCCGTATTACTTTTAATAGGTGTAAAATTTGGCAGAGACAAGAAGCTGATGAGAAATCATAGAGGCAAAGACAACAAGCTGAGAAATCTATTGAATCATAGGGGCAATTAGAAAAGCTAATATTTCCTTCAAGAAGAAAAAAGGAAAGTACATAGTACTTATATCTCACATTTTATACTTTCACCAATAGGAATACAAATAGCACGACACACAGATATTCCATTCATGGCGATAATGTCACGGCATATGAAGTCATGGCCAGAATGGTGTTGTCCCAGAGAAATTCTTACGTCACTATTATATTATTTGCTTGGCTGACTATCATAGGACCTGGACTAATATCGCTTCCAAATGGATCCAAACTATACTGTTCATCCAATGCATAACCTTAATCACTTGTTCTTTTCTGAGGATAAGAAGTATCATCAATCCTCAATGTTTTAGTTTCCATTTGAAGTTGTCTAGAATGAAATACATCCCAGCCATGTATGGCAAATCTACTAGGTGGTACCTGAAGGAGAAGATAGCACCCGCGGTGTTGGAGATGCCTATAGAGAAATATAGCAGAAGAAAAATATAATTTGGAGACTTTCTGCTAGCCCAAGATCATTAACTAAAATCAGAAAATTCAACTAAAGAAGGGGAAACTTTGTTATGAGAGAAGACTACTTGAATTGGATTCAGTTTTGGTTGATTTCAAATTGTTATGTCCACCCCTATTTATACTTGTGTAGGGATGTTTCTAGAAATCATTCTAGATATATCTACAAGAAATATCTAGGTAACTTTATCTAACAAAAATCAAGATTATTCTCTAATGTACCTCAAATATCTAATACTCTAGAGCATCTAGTTTTTCCTAAGTACAAAAACTCAAGATATTACTCTACAAAATTCTATTGAGTTCTATTAAAAATCTAGACTATTCTATAATTTACCTCAAATATCTAATACTCTAGAGCATCTAGATTTTTCTAAGTACAAATACCCAAGATATTACTCTCTAAAATTCTAGAGAGTTCTATTAAATATCTAAGATCTTTTGTATCTCCAAAACATCATCTTTATTTTTCACACTCCTCCTTAAGGTGATTTTTTGGAAACTTTCCCGCACTTGTCATGAAGGAACTCAAATGCAGCTTTGAGTCACTCCTTGGTGAAATTCTAGACAATTTCTTCCGGACTCCTCTTGCTTCTTTAAGTGATGAAGATTCTTTATTTTTAATTGATCCATGTAACATATCTCTTTATTGAGTTTCTAGACTCCCCCTTTCTCTTCGCTTCTTGATAATTGCATCATTCAGAGACACACCAATATTGAAAGGTTTGGATCTCCAGAGTTCAATATTTTAAAACCTTCTCCTTCCAATGTAACACCATGATATAAAGATAATTCATCAATATCAACTCTCTTATCTGAGTCAACGGCGATCTGACCAGCAATTTCCTGTGAAGCCTCGCCATCATAATAGGATCTACCACCAGATCCAATAAAATTTCTATCAGCTTCAGAGCTTTCAAATATTATGTCGCTTCTCTCTGCATCTAAAACTTGGCCTTCAATATCAGTTTATTCATCTATTTGTTATTCATATTCTTCATTAGCTTCCAATGTCTGATCTAAGCCAATGATTGGCTTCGATATGGTTGACATTTTATCAAAGACCTCAACGTCTATTGCATCTCCCTTAATGCTTTCTCCATTAAGGTCACCACTAGTATATATAGTTTCAGATACTACTTACTTCATGAGGATCTACTTCTTTGTTTTTCATATCATCAGTATAAACATCTTCGAAAGTTTCTTGATGACATCAGTGTCTTCCTTCTCCATATGATCAACTGCATTATATTCTAAATCTTCAATCCAATCTTCTTTCAAGATTGATGGAAACCATGACATCTATTTCTCGAGCCTCAGCTAAGAAGCACTTTCCCTAATGAGTTCTTCTTCTTCAATAGCTTTCTTAATTTGAGCCATATTGTTCTTCTTAATAATATCGTTTTATGTGGCCTATTTTGCCACATCGATAGCATCTGAGAGGTTTTTTTTTATCATAATAGTTAAAAGACTCTTCTTTCCAGGTGAGCTTGAACCACCTGTGAATCGATTATGCAACATGCCTCTTGCTTTTTCCTTAAAGTTTCTCTTTTTGGCTACAAAAGAATTTCCTTTCCCTTCATGAAAAAATACACTAGACAACTATTTGGCAAGTAACTCTTGTGACGACTATAAATTCTCAAATCCCTCTAAGGACGGTTGTTTAGCTCACCCTTGAATTGATGTCACAAATGGAATATATTTAGGCTTCAAAGCACGAACGATAATTCTTCCCGTTCGTACTTCAGAGATAGTCTCCTCCGGATTCAACAAAGATATCTCAGAAAACAGGTTCTTAATCTTCAAAAAATACTTAGCGACAGAGAGATTACCTTGAATGGTGTTAGCTAGTTGTGTTCTCCAAAATCTTTAGCCGAACTTCATTCTTCTTATGGAACAAACGATCAAGGTTCGTCCAACTGATTTACACTTTATAATATGATAAAATCAAATAAACTGGAGGAGATTGACCTCTTCAGGATGAACTCCACCTTTGAATTAATTAGCTTCCACCTCTTTTGAGTACTACTATTCTTCAGTCCGTCATCAGGAGGGACTTGTGTTACTTCCATTAACAACATCCCACAAATCCTCACCCACAAGACATGATTTCATGCATGTCTTCCATACCTTATAATTGGACTGGTTCAACAACTCTATCCTAAGTCCATTAACACGGCCACAAAAGTCCACCTACAAGTACTAGTAGAATCAACCATTAATCCGATCTTGAAATAAATCCATAAGCCAATATATGGCTATGGCTCTGATATCATGTAGAGAATTATAGCACAAGAAAAGTATAATCGGGAGACCTTTCTGCTAGTCCAAGATTGTTAACTAAGATCGAAAGATTCAACTAAAGAAGGTGAAGCTTTGTACTGAGAAAAGACTACTTGAGTTGGATTTAATTTGGTTGATTAGAAACGACTATGTCCACTCCTATTTATACTTGTGTAGGGATGTTTCTAGAAATTATTCGAGATATATCTTCCAGAAATATCTAGATAACGTTATCTAATAAGAATCTAGATTATTCTATAATTTACCTAAAATATCTATTACTCTAAAGCATCTAGATTTTTCCTAAGTAAAAATATCCAAGATATTACTCTATAAAGCTTCCAATTTGGATCCCTCCATAATCAGTGGAGATGAAAGATCAAAGATTATTAACTAAGTAGAATAGAGAGGACTGAGAAGAAGTTCTTTTATACTAAAAAATTAGTTCTTGAATTTTGCAATTAGATTGGAGGGACTTAAATATAATTACATTTCCTTTTCCTCCTCCATTCTCACTTAAAAAAATAGAGTTGCAATTTAATTATGTGTCTCTTGTAAAAATTTCACTGATAAAAATCAGATTATAAAAATACTAGTTTTAGCGTACACGTGCCTCACACATGTCGTCTGACGGTTATGGTCAAACTTACATTTATACGTAATAATTGTTTGTCATAATGAATAAATGTTAAATGTGCTAATTACGTCATTATGACAATTTGTGTCACCATAAAATTGTAATTCACTAAGCAAGGGTGAATCTAGGGGTCCTCGAGGGGATTTACTTGAACCCTCACAGCAAAAAGTTATATTGTATATATAAGTAACTAGTCCTGGACACGTGCATAAGGTCCTGTGCTAAAATTGTGTAGTATATATATATCAAAGATCTTTTGCTAACTTTTCTATTTCGGGGAATATTCAATAATATATCCATCACATCAAACTTGCCCAAAAATAACTGGTAAGAAATAAGCCTACAAAAAGGTAACATGAAAATCAATAGGAAAAATATAGCATCCCCAAGTCATATAATCAGGTATATTTTACCATAGCAGATAATGGAACTATGGATTAATTAATATTTAAGTTTGAGTTTGAAGGGGTGATGAATGAAAAGAGTCGCACATTGATGGAATTCTTACAATGCTTTATCAATCCTCCTCACTTTGGCCTAACTTTTGGTCATTAGGACCCTATTGATTAGAACCTCCAGCGTGTTCCTCATTTTGTTCAATGTTACATCATTATAGTAAATATGTTTATAGCTTTATTTTTGTGCTAATGTACTCAATTTCATGACACAAAACTCTAAGCAATGTCATCAACATGTATTCATAACATATTACAATTTACAATGATTCAATTGAACAACGAAATAATCTAAATGCAAGAAAGATGCAGAGAGAGTAAGAATTCGTACGTCATCAATGAAGTCCTGGACTAATCCAATTCGGGTTTTTCATACTTTACAAAGGAAGAAATGCTCTTCCAGAAATTCATCAATCAACCAAAAACATCCGTCCCATTGTTTACACGATATGTTCAACTGTTATAGGACAAAAAATCATAACAAATTGCTGGAAAATGAATGTAAAAAATACTAGCAGCAAACAAGACATAAAATGTAACAGAGATTGTTAGTAATGTGAATTAAAAAATATGGTTAAGACCTACGATAGAGTAGACGACTAATGAATTGATGCAGAGAGACCCGTGTTTTATTTAGGAATGAATTGAGTTGAGAAGAGTTATGGGGGTTTTACAAGATGTGAAGGAAGTGTTTTGACATAAGAAAAAAGTTGTAATTTGAAGAGCACCTTTTCACCTTGAATCTTGTCGGTGCATCCTTCAAAAGTTGCGGGTAAGAGCACCAAAAACGGATGGCCTAACTCAGCAGCAATAAGGAGAAATATGTAGGTCAAGGGATTGAGAACATCAGGAGGTGAGGCGAGGACCCGATGGGGAAGAGTCAGACCAAAAAATCAACATAGTAACAATGACAAAGGGTGGTTAACTTACAGATCCAGCTTGATAGTGAAGCAAAAAGTCCTTTCCAAATGTTGCGATGGCGGCCAAGGGCGTGCATAACACAGAATCCTGGGATTTAGAGCAAATCAGTGCCAGAATGCCAGTATCAAAAGAAAAACGAAAATATGGAGAATCTTACAAGAACATCGGACATGATAGAAAGAGGAGAGCAATGAGTGCGGCCATTTTTGGAATTGGAAGAAACCTGTTGATGAAGACGAAGGACCAGATCTGGAATCTAAAGAGGCTAGGAAGAGGAAATGTGTAGAGAACTCTAGAACCCTTTTTTTTAGGGTTTTCATAAAGTATCTAGAGTTTTGGGCCTCCGGATCATTGTAACAGATCAGACTTTTCTTTTGAATAAAATGGGCCACTGGCCCAATATTTACTTTTAAAAAAAAAAAAAGTTCACCTTGAATGGGTACTGTTGGAATGGATATGACTTTTTGTAATTTTTATGAGTGAGATGTTGATTTTTCCACAGACTGTGATTCTCTTTTCTTGTGGTTGCGACTTGTCTAATAATACACAATTATCTTTTATTGAATTTAGATAGAGAATTTTTCTAAAAAATTTACATAAATGGTACTTCCTCTATTAGGAAAAAAAACTAGTTTGACTTGCCACTGAATTTAAAAAAATAAAGAAGATTTTTCTATCTTGTAGTTTAAATTAAAGTTAGTCAAATGTACTAAAATGTCCTTTAGTACCTGTTTGAATGAGCTTATTGCTTTTCAATTATAAGCCAAAAGCTATAAGTTATGAATTCTAGCTTATATATTTTGACTTATTTTGTTCATTTTGACTTAAAAATAAGTGTTTATAAGCACTTTTTTAAATTTGCACAAACACTCAAAAAATATTAAAAGTTATTTTGACATAAAAGCACTTAAAATAAGTCAATTCAAACAGGCTCTTAATCTTATAGGTTTAAACATGTCATCTGCAAGTTGAAACTAAAGTGTTGCAAAAAAAGAAAATAGGTCATTGTTTTTACATGGACTAAAAAGGAAAATAATTCATTCCTTTTCAAATGGAGAGAATAATTATTAATAATTTAAAACTTAATATATATGGGAAAAGATTATGAAAAGTAAATTAATTTGAATATCAAAATATAAAAGGTAAAATCTTGATAGTTAAAATCTACACTTCTCATTTAATGAGAAACTTTTACTAGATCAATTAACATCTCTTGATCTTCCGATCAATGGTTCATATTAAGTTTCTACTTCTCACATGGACCAACACTATCGTCCGTCAATGTCCAAATAATTAGCGGCTACGATTTATACTCCAACACATTTTAAACTGCCACCAAATATAAAAACCCACCAAATCGCACCAGAATCTAGACATTTTGTTGATAACAAACAAAATGGAATGAGATTGAGAAAGGAAAAATATATCTTTAACTCGCTAAATTTAATTTGCATTATTATGCAACTTTTAGTATTTCTTCCTATTTTTACCGTGCTCCATTCAACCTTGTTAAAATTTTTGTTTTTTCTTTATTTTGGTAGTGTTTTACTTTAAGTTAAACTTTCTGAAAATTTTGAATTTGACCTCATTCAAACATATATTACTTTGAAAATTGCAGGATTCATTTAAAAGATACAAGAATTGAGTTAGTAAATGCTATCGCCCTCTTTTTATGTTTAATAACAAGTCCTCGTTGTTTTGTTAAGTTTTTCCGAGCCAAAAAAGAATAAAAAACAAAAATATAATGTATCTAAAAAATTTAAACAAAGGTAAATTGAGAAAGAGAAATAGCATAGAAAAGAATAATAAGGAAAAAGAATAAAAATACAACTTCATTATAATCCCCAAAACATGAAAGACAAAACTAATGCAAAGAGAGTGGTGAGAAAATTATGTATAATTATTCACCACCATTGTCTCAACTTTGTGAGTGAAGAACCTGTCACAGAACAAAAAATGAATATAGAAGAAATATCACAAGATTTTTTCACTGATGAAAAACAATGGAAAAGACTAATTGATGAACAATGTACCTTATTCAAGAGAGTGAAAAAAGAGAGTGGAGTAGAACAGAGAGAACTGAGAAGAGGTTCTTTTATATTGAAAGTTCAGTTCTTAAATCTTAAACCTTTTCCTTATAGGTTTTGGGACTATTTGGGATCTCTATGTAGAGAATACTATTGGGGATTCTAGAGGATACAGAGAATCCATAATGTAGCCATAGGGGCTTGAAAAGATTGTAAACTTTTTTTTTTTACTTTCATACTGAAAAACCCTCTCATTTTTGCTGGAAAGAGTAGGCATAGCTGAATCTCATTAAATCGTTGAATTATTTTTCTTCTCTATTTTCTTTATTTGTGATTGCATATTGATCCACGATTTTTCCGCAACAAGGTTAAATTAGATATTATTTTTATAAGGTATAAAAATATTATTTGTTATCAATAATACTTCTTTTAAAATGATTTTTCGTGTTTGCTGTTATCACTTGTTTTTTTTATATTTTTGGTGCTTGGTGCATGGTGCCTTTTTTTTTTTTTGCACAATTTTATGAATTGTTTGCAGTCTTGAGATTTGTCATCGTGTTGCTTGTTATAATTGTAGGAAAGGAATCCATAAGCACAAAGATTTCAAACACTTTAAAAGGGGGGGGGGAGGGGGGGAGTGCAAATATGATTATACTGAAAAATCTATTCTTGAATCTTGAAACCAAATTGGAGGGATACTTAAATATAATATTTCCTTTTATTCACTTCAATTATAAGAAAAAGAGTTGTAATTTAATTATCAGATTTTTGTGAAGATTTCACTGATAAAAATCAGATTATAAAAATACTAGTTTTAATGTACGCGCGCCTGCACATTTAGTCTCACTATTATGATCAAATAATTTAAGCATAATAATTGTTTGTTATAATTAATAAATATAAATGAGGTGATTATGTAATTGAATTGTCGTAGTTCTATAAGAAGGGGAAGATCTACCAGGGCCTGAGGGTGTTCATTTGAGTCCTCTCAGCAAAATATTAAATTGTACTCTCTCCGTTCTATTTTATATGGCATCATTTGATTTGGGATGGTGTCTAAGGAAAAAGGTAAGACTTTTGAAATTTGTGGTCTAAAATCATTATGAGAATGTTGTGTGGTTGAGATTCATTTCATTAAGGATAAAATGAAATTTTAACAAATTATTTACAATTAGAGTAAGGTGACATTCTTTTTTAGAGAGACCAAAAAGGAAAGATTGTCAAATAAAATGGGATAGAGGGAGTACAAGTTATGCACATGTGTGTTGCACGTGTATTCTTATCAAGTATTTTAGACTTTCTAAAATGACATGAATATTAGTAAAAATTTCATCAAAACATTACAAAATAGTTTTTCTAATTGAAAACGTACAACAACATACTCGTAGAGGCAGAGAGGTTATTTTCATTTACTTTACTAATTGAAAATATGGTAAAGTAAAATTCATTAAACTAATTCAAGATTATCGTAAATATAGAGTTTTCAAAGATCTACAAGAAAAGTTCATAGTTAGCAGAAAATCATTATAAACACCATTCCCTTTGTTTAAACACTATAAAGAAATGAAATTGACAAAACATATGCAAGAAAAACTCAGAATAATCAACGATGAAAGACAAAACTAATGCAGAGAAAGTGATGAGAAAATTTTGTATGATATCAAGGTGGTCCATGATGAATCTAATTTGCATTTTGCAGACATTACAATGAATTAAATCCTCTTCGTGAACTTGAATAGGCATATAAGTAATCACCCCTATTGTATCAACTTTGTGAGTAAAGAACCCGTTACAGAACAAAAAACAAATAGAGAAGAAAAATCAAAGATTATTCAGTGCTGAAATACAATGGAAAAAGACTAGATGATGAATAAGAGAGTGAAAAGAGCGAGTGGAGTAGAACAGAGAGGACTGAGAAGAGGTTTTTTATACTAAAAGTTCAATTCTTGAATCCTGAAACTAGATTGGAGGGAATTAAGTATAATTCTTTTATTCACTTCACTTAAGAGAAATAGAGATGCAATTTAATTATGTGACTCTTGTGAAGATTCCACGGATAAAATTATGATTATAAAAATACTAGTTTCAGCAGACACGCGCGTCGCACATATAATCTAACGGTTATGATCAAACTTATGTTTCAACACAATAATTGTTCGTTATAATTAATAAATATAAACTTGTTAATAACATCATCATGGCAATTTGTGATATCATAGGAATTGTAGTTCTATAAATAGGGGCTGATCTAGGGGACCTCAAGGGTTTCCACCCGAATCTAGTGACAATTTGTGATATCATAGAATTGTAGTTCTATAAGTAATAGTAGATCTACGGGACCTCGAGAGTGTTCACCCATATTCTCTCCGTAAAATATTAAATTGTACTATTTATGAATACGTGTGTTGCACGTATATTTGTATCAAGTATTTCAAATTTTCTAAAATGACATGAATATTAGTAAAATATAGATGTATAAGTGTTCCCCAAATTAAAATTTAAAATGAAAATACAATTTTCCCTATGAAAATATATGTTGCAATAGTATAAAACAACTACAACAGTATTATTAATAAAATAAATTAAAAAGTAAATCAACAATGCAACTTAAGTAATATATAGAATAATCTTGCTGATTCATATCTCTAAAAGCTAAACAAAATGAAGTTTAATTACTCAATTCTCATAATATTTGTTACATGTTTTTAATTTAAGGAGTAGTTTTTTTTTTTGTAGTAATAAAGACTGTTAAAGAAAAAGTATCGTCACACCAACTTATGAGAAATTTGCAATTTCATTATGTGACTCCTGTGAAGATTTCACCGCTAAAAATCATATTAGACGAATATAGTTTCAGCATACGTATGCCTCGCACACGTAGTATGTCGGATATGGTCAAACTTACATTTAATGGTAATAATTGTTTGTTGTAATTAATATAATATATAATTAAAAGTGGGAAGAGCTTAGGTTAAAAGTTGGATTACCCTTTTGCTCCTATATATGCCATTACTTATTAAGCCTTATGCCATTACTTATTAATATTTAATCTTAATTAATTATAATAATTAGGTTTAGCTATGCCAGTTCCTTTTCCTATATGTGTGTTGGCTTCTTTTGTTCCATATACCCGTATCGATGTTCTGTTCCTCTGCACGTTTCTTCTTCTTCTGTAGGTGGTGTTCATTATTAATTAATATGACCCATTAAATTTACAATGGTTAGGCTAATTCCCTTCCTGCACCATAACAATCCTATTAAGCATTGTCTCATCATTAGCCTATATTTTCTACCATGATGAGCATGAAAAATTCCCTTAGTAATAATTATCTCCCAATCTAATCATATTCTTCACTGATCTCTATATATAAATCTGATGAACAATATGGCTTTGTCCCATCAATGTATTACTCTTTTCTACCTCAACCAACTACATCATGGCATGGTACTTCTGCTTTCTTCCCTTTATCTTGAATTGCTCTGTTTTCCTTGTTTGTTTTAGTGCGCAAACTGGTGATACTTCTTCCAGTTCATTATGACCAAAAACTAGCGCAGAGGCGTATAAAGAATCCTTTCGATTTGCAGTCTTTATTGTTGTTTTGTACATGAAGATTGCTCTCATATAATCTCCCTAGAGATGATCTCAATTGTTTTCCCAATTGTTTACAGAACAGTGAGTTTGTGTTGGTATCGCAATTGTTTTCCCATTTGATTACTCTAAGTTTGTGTTGGTAGTGGAGAGCAGTTGTATCATAATGATGGTAAAGGACAAAATACCACAAATGGGAGTTGGGATGTACTTGAAATTAGGAATTGTAGTAATAGTTTAGGGAAAGAAATTGAAGAAATACAAGAGGATCAGGAACAGCTGAAACGCACCAAAAATGTGCTTTGGAAATGCTCATAATCGTAATTTCGATATATCTCAAAATACATGTGTGATATCAAAAATTCGACTTCATCTTCTTGATTAGGGGGCAAGATTGAGTGGGAAATGGGTATAACCCAGATTTTAGAGGACCCATAGCGAAAATAATTTTCATAAATTTTTTGAAAACCAATAGTTGTACGCGTTTGGTCCGCGAGGCGGACCAGTGTTGATTTTTCCTTAATTTTTTGTTTCGACCTAAGGGCATTGGGGTCGTGTCCCCATGCCCAATTACACGTGAAATCTCCGAATTACACGTGAAATCTCATAATGGATCTCAAAAACTCAATCCTAGCTTCAAGCCTCCTTCAAAGTTTATATCAAGGAATCCCCAAATTTAAGTATGTGATCCCAATTTTCCTTTTTATGAAAATTATATATTTTCAAATTGTATTATTTATGGGTATTTCTTATTATGAAATATGAGTATGATTTATTATGGGGGTTTTATCAAGTATTGATGATTACTCATGAATATTTATTTTTAAGCTTACATTATGAGTGGTCTTTGTCTATTGAGACTATGCATGTTTTGAGCTATGAAATTATGATTTATTATGAGTTTCGATGATGGATTTCAAGGTACCCAACATGAGGGTTTTACTACATGTTGGTGGGTTGATTTGTATTAAGTTTTCTCATCTTATTTTTTTCACGATCCAAGCCTAGGGCCTAGACATGACACAATGAATGGGGAACCCGAAGGGACCCCAAACAAGCCTATTGACATATTATTACACATCCTTGGTCGCGGAAGCATTTGTAAATCATCAATAGAGCAATTAAAAATAAAATGACTAATAGAAGTAGGTAATAGCATAGATCATAAAGAGTCAAGGCTCAACATAATACATCATGTGTGTAACAACACCTCTAACATAGAATGGGCGGGGGCCAAGGCTGATATTTTGTTCAAGAAGAAACAAGGAAAGTACAAGAAACTTACATCTCACATTTTATACTTTCCCCAACAGGAACACAGATAGCACGACACACAGATGTTCCATTCTTGGCGATAATGCCGCGGCATATGAAGTCATGGCCAGATTGGTGTTGTCTCAGAGAAATTCTTGTCTCATTGTTATTTGCTTGACTGACTATAATAGGACTTGTAGGAACATTGCTTCCAAATGGACCCAAATGTTACTGTTCATCCACTACATAACCTTGATCACATATTTTTTTATGAGGATAAGAAGTATCATTTTCCTGATCAATCCTCAATCTTTTAGTGTCCTTTGGAAGTTGGTGTTGGGATGCAAACTCCTCCCACATCGGTGAAAGAGAAGAAAATGCACTTATTTAAATAGTTTCAACCCAATATATTAGTATGAGCTCTTTTGGGTTTTTCCTAAAAAAAATTTGTGAGGGCTTGGCCCAAAGCACACAATATCATACTAATGCGGGATTGGGGTGAGGGTGCACGCGATCCCTACAAGTGGTATCAGAGTCTAGGTTCAGAAGGCAAGTGTGATGGACCAACGTGTATGGAGTCACCAGTGTGGTAATGATTTGGCGGATCAGATGGTGTAACCTAGCGATGTGGAGGTCTACGGTAATGCCTTGTGTCGAAAGTCTTCCCGACAGGATGGTCGGTTGGCGTGTCCCGCAAGTTGTTACGGCGGTACAAGATGATGGTAGATTTGAACTGATAATCGCTGGAGGAGAGGTCACGAGATTATGTGGTCAGAGTTTGAGGGGAGGTTTATTGGGATGCAAACTCCTCTCACATCGGTAGAAGAGAAGAAAATGAACCTATTTAAATAGTTTCAACCCAATTCATTAGTATGAGGCCTTTTGGGAGTTGCCCAAAAATAAATCTGTGAGGGCTTGGCCCAAAGCGGACAATATCATACTAATGCGGGGTTAGGGTGAGGGTGTGTACGGTCCCTACAGTTGGCTAGAATGAAATACATCCCAGCCATATACGGCAAATCTACTACGTGGTTTCTGCTCACCTGTAGGAGAAGAAAGCACCTGCGCTATTGGAGATTCCTGCTTCTATTTCTACTTGGTGAATAACCTTTGTCTTTAATGTTTGAAAACATTCGCATAAGGCATGCACTGGATTTGGCTGCGTAAGTTCGAGTAGTCCACTTGCATATTATTCCTCAACGGTGGGAAATTGTCTAGAATTTCGCCAAGGAGTGACTCAAAGCTTCGTTTGAGTTCCTCTACGACAAGTGCGGGATCATTTCCAAAAAATCACTTTAAGGGGGAGTGTGAAAAATAAAGATGATTTTTTGGAGGTACAAAAGATGTTAGATATTAAATAGAACTCTATGGAATTTTGTAGGGTAATATCATGGGTATTTGTACTTAGGAAAATCTAGATGCTCTAGAATATTAGATATTTGAGGGAAATTATGGAATAATCTAAATTTTTGTTCGATAAATTTACCTAGATATTTCTTGTAGATATATCTAGAATGATTTATAGAAATTCCCACACAAGTATAAATAAGGGTTGACATAGTCATTTGTAATCAACCAAAATTGAATCTAATTCAAGTAGTTTTCTCTCACAACAAAGTTTCCCCCTCTGTAGTTGAATCTTCTGATCTTAATTAATGATCTTAGGCTAGAAGGTCTCCATATTATTCTTTTCTACTGCTATATTGTTGGGGAAGCAACAACGAAACAAAAACGGAAGCGCAATAAAATCTTTTCTCCAAAATAAACAAGATAAATGACAAGGCACAATGAACACAAAAAAAATATATCAACAGCAGCAAACAAATTAAACAGTGGAATTAAAGTAAAGAACATGCAATTTACGTGGAAACCCCATATCGGGGAGAAAACCACGGGACCTTTAAACAACGATCCAAAAACTTCCACTAATCACCAGAACCAAGTGGGTACAACAAGTTCTCCTCTCTAGTAAACACTAGAAGCAAAAACAATCATCAAGGAACATTGTTGGCAAAACAACAATCAACAATTTCCCAAAATGGAGTAGAAAACATGAAAAACGCAGGTCTGAAAATGCAGCAAGAAAAATGACTTTCCGGACATCAAAACGAGAAACTAATCATTGTACTTGAAGAGGAATGTATCATGAATAACATACTAAAATTTAAGGACGAACGGACTCTGTTTGGCCTTCGATCCGAAAGGAAAACCAAGTTGCCTGCACAGTGACAAAAAATCTACTGCTTTCTGTTTTTTCTTCTGCAGCTTCTAAATCTAATTTCCTGCTGCTACTTAATCTGCTGACTACTATTTTCTTTTGTTAGCCAAAGAAGTGAAATGGGCCAAAGACAAAATAACACACATTTGGGCTGAAATAATACTCCAATTAAAGAGCCCAATTAATTGGACAATCCCTCCATGTAGGAGGGATATTTCCTAACAACTCTCCCTCTCACTCCTACATGGAGTAAGTAATCAAACCGGCCTTCTCTTGACAACACACGAGCTTCTCCTTTGGCAAAATCATGGTCAACATATCTGAACAATTATGACTTGTCCTTCACAGCTTCTCGAATCCGATGATATCTTTTCTTAATATGTTTAGTTCGAGAATCAAAGGTGACATTCTTGGCAAGGTGGATGGCACTCTGAGAATCACAGTAAAGAAGATAATTTTCTTGCTCCAAACCAAGCTCCTCAAGAAAATTTCTCATCTATAATAACTCCTTGCATGCCTCAACAGCTGCTATATATTCTGCCTCAGTAGTGGACAAAGCAACACACTTTTGCAATCTTGATTGCCATGAAACTGCAGCTCCAGTAAATGTCATCAAGTATCCCGAGGTAGAATTTGCAGTATCAACATCTCCAGGCATACTTGCTCAATGACTTTTTCAAGCTAGCAATCTTCTTGGTGTCCTGACCAACAATCAACATATCATCTACATATAAAAGGAGAATAATAAAGTCACCTTCGGAGTAATTCTTCACAAAGACACAATGATCAGAATGTGTTTTGTGGAAGCCATAATCAACCATAAAGGACTCAAACTTCTTGTACCACTGCCAAGGTGCTTGTTTCAAACCATACAAACTTTTTTTCAAATGACATACCAAGTTCTCCTTTTCCTTAACCTGAAAGCCTTCAAGTTGCTCCATGTAGATCTCCTCATCAGGGTCACCATGAAGAAATGCTATTTTTACATCAAGTTGCTCAATCTCCAAATCTATGCTAGCAGCTAATCCAAGTATAACTCGAATAGAGGATATCTTAACAACTGGAGAAAATAT
>JAOTQR010117763.1:0-24501 GCA_025774065.1 Solanum ossicruentum | reverse complement strand
TTGTTTGAAAATTAGGAAAACAAAAATAAGGCTCGATGATTAATTTGACACCGTGGAGGGTAAAAATTGGGTGTCAACACTTATTACTTCAACTTTTTTTCTTTATTATTTTTCATTTTTTTTCTTTCTTCTTCAAAAATTCATTGTTATTTCTAGGGGTGTTCATGATTCGGTTTGGATCGGTTATTAGTTAAAATCATAACTAAACCAATTTAGTCGGTTTTTAAAATTTCTAACACCAAACTAAATCAAATCAAAAAAATAACCATCAATTTGGTCATTGTCGGTTTGGTTCCGTTTGATTTTTTTTTCAGTTTGAAAGTAATAAGTTTGTTGAGGGCATACACATCTTAATAAACACATACACCTAGTACATGAATAATAAACAGAAAGCTACTGTGGATTCAATTAAGCAATAGTATTAGAGTTATTATGTGATTTAATTAAGAAATACTAACATTATTAAACAAGAACAAAGTGATTTAGTTAAGCATACTAAAGTCATAATACACCAAAGGTCAAATCTTTAAAGGAAAAAAGCTCAATAATCAAATAACTATGCAGGGAGGGGTTACAAGAAAACAGAATATCAGAACACTAACAAGAGAATTTTTAAATATAAATGGTAAAGTTAAAGATTTAAGTTAATTAACATCTTACAAAATATTTATATATTATTTATAAATACTATGTAAATAAATAGAATACACACATGCGCGCGCGCGCGTACACACACACACAAACATATATATATATATATATATATATATATATATATATATATATATTCGGTTCAGTTTGGTTTATTTTTGCAGTTTTTCTGTAGTAAAACCAAAACCAAACCAAATAGTATTGGTTTTAAAATTTAAAAACCAAATCAAATCAAATTAAATATCGAATCTTTTAATCGGTTTGGTTCACATTGCGGTTTGGTTTGAGTTTTTAACCATAACCATGAACAACCCTAGTTATCTCCATTAAAACTCCTTACTTTCAATATTACCTCTTTTAATCACAACTCCGCCCTTCTTCTTTTACTACTATTAATTTAACTCTCTTCATTTTTATTATTTTATGTAAATTCTTTTTACATTTCAAACAAGTTGAATAGACCCATTAGATTTTAAGATGATTAGGTTGTATCATTTAGCTTTTTAATTCGAATTTCAAGTAAACTTCTTCAATGTTTGAGAAATTCATTGATTTCTTTCAAAATTATCCTTTCTAATTTTGAAGTTACGTTACAAGAACATAAATTGCTTGATGATACCCTCAAAATTTTGAATTTGCTTAAAAAATTGATTTTGTCATCAATAACTCAACAAAGTCTTGCAAATAAAAAGAAAGTGGCTGACGAAGAAGAATAAAATAAAGAAAATGGGGGATCGGAGAGGCTCAGTTCGAAGGGCCATGTGTGAGGGTGGGAGGTGAAGAAGAAGAAGAAAGAAAGAAATAAAGGGGTGGGGTGGAATGGGAGGTGAGGTAAAATAAGTCAAAAAGTAAGAGAGAGAAAAAAATAAATAAAAAATTAAAATTAAAAATTACAATTAAAATTAAATTAATGTCACGCCCCCAGAGGATATCCCAGATGTAGTTGGCACTCGGAGACTAGTGCTAGCTCTCAAGCGAAGCACCTAGTCTCATCACATTTGTTCAACCAGTTGATAAGCGGAATACATTAAAGAAATGACCTTAACTATTAGTGGGCTACAAGAGTCATCAACTATGTCTATCACAAGAAACAAGATTAATGACACGAACTCAGTTGAAAATAGAGAAAGGGGAAATGAAACCCCAACATCAACCGTCATCTGTCTATGTCTACGAAGCCTCTATTGTCTAAGAAGGTACTACGACAGGCCATGGCTACCACTATCTAAAAGAAATAACGTAAATGAATAAAAGAAAGAATCATCCTCCGAATACAGGGGAGGACTCACCAAGTCTCTAGCAGAAAGTCTGTGAACCTCAATGACACGCCTGCTGAAGTTCTCTGTCTACTGAATCTGCATCATGAAACGATGCAACACTAAAAGGGTGTTAGTTTGTTGAATGTATTGTATGTCAAATGGGCTAAAGTAAACAGTATAGGCAGGACAATATGACATAGCATCAACTCATCAGTTACTCAATCTCAACTTAGGATAAGCAATAGGACACTATCAGATCATCATCAATCAAGACTCATACTATCACATCAATATCAGAGTACTACCAACATGAAACCTATCTGGGAGTTTCTCTAATCGACAATCACCACTTATGAGCCTGTAGTGATACAATGAAGAGATGTCGTTGTCACATCCATCCAGTACCTTATCGGGGTAATGGAAGAGTCTATCAATGGATCCATAAGTTTGTCAAGTTCTCTTTTGGGACTAAAGAAACATCTGCTTTCACGATCCAATCCTCTTCTACGTTGGCCACGTAGTTAATGAGTGAAAGTGGGACTCACTCTTACCCATTTTGGTGCTCAATACTCCTCCCATGACTGGATGTGCTCATACTTATATCAACATCAGAAGGTCTGTACAATCGATCTCTCTCTCTCTGACAAAGACAACAACTGATCTCGTCAATTATCAATTCTAGGGACTAGGGGCATTTATTAAAGTTTCAAGTCCAATCTCTAAAAGACATCTAAGGGTCTCCCACTCAGTAAATTCCAGCAACATTCTCATCAACACTCACTCAATTCAAGACCCGAACCACAACAATGAATCACCTTAACATAATCAAGGCTCTAGATATCAACCCCTAGATTCATTCATGCAATCTTTAACAATGACACATGTATAGTTATACAATAGTTCAAATAATCAATTAAGCAAGTAATTCAAGTTATGATGATCACCAATTCAAGAAAATATATGTAGTTAAATATTAGTTTTCAAGATAACATGTAAGCATTTGTAAAACAAGATCATCACTTTCATCTATTAACCTACTACATTCAATGGGGCACATGGGAGAAGAATCCCATGTTTTGGGTAACCTTTATATACCTGGGATGAAGATTATACTAATCTTCAATAAGAATTGACCCTCAATCCCTGAACCTTCAAACCTTTTCTTTTTCTTCTCTCGGGAATATGCTTTAGATTTAGGAAAATAATGGGTTTTGAAACCCTTCGTGCGAATAAAAGACTTTGAAATCACGTTTTGAGACTTATAATAGGATGTTGAATGACCAAAAGGCCCTCCCCAAATTTAAAAGAAAAATTTCAAGAATTTCGCACTGGTCCGCAACGCGCCAGGGGCGCAGACCAGTGTATTTTTCTCAAAATTTACATCGAACAAAATTTGAACTTCTCGTCAAAAAATTAAAAAAAATACAAGTGTCACTCCACGCTCTGTCTGGTCGTGTCAGGGGTGTGGACGGACACAGTTTCTGAGTTAATTAGCGAAAATTATTTTTTGACTCGGCTGCCCTAAAATTGGGTGGAGACCATTTTTTCACTCAATTTTTTGTGCTGGTCGTAAATCCAGTGTCAGATTTCCCATCGGAGCTTTGGAAGACGTCTTGTGCATATGATTATGTTCTACGAGCATTTTGATAATTCTATGGGGTGTTACATCATCTCCCCCTTGGGATCATTCATCCTCAGATGATGAGTAAAGGTAGAATGAAGTTAGAGTAGACAAAACTCATCTCACCCCTCACTCTCGAACTCTCGAACTGTCAACTATCCATTACTTTCTACATCTCTATCTTAGACTCAAGAATTAGGATTAACACATCATTTCGAAAATGGAAATTTCAATTACGTTAAGGATAGGGACGTTATCTTCGACGTCATTGTCATTTGGTACGAATAGGTATGGGTATTTAATCTTCATAGCTTCCTATGTAGCTTCCTCCACAAATTGGTTGCTCCATAGGACTTTGACGAAGGCCATCTCTTTATTCCTCAGGTTGCGGACTTGGCGGTCAAGAATTTGGGTTGGAATTTCCTCATAGTACGAACTATCCTTTACTCCCGTATTCTCAATAAGGATTGCTAAAGCAGGATCTCCCAAACACTTTTTCAACATCAAACGTGTAATACCGGATAGATCTTGTTTAGCTCAGAAGGCTAGTCTAACTTATAAGTGACCTTCCCAATCCTCCTCACAATCTGGTAGGGTCCGATATAGCATAGAATAAACTTCCCTTTCTTAACAAACCTCATGACACCCTTCATGGGTGACACCTTCAAGTACACCCAATCATCCATGTCAAACTCCAAGTCCCTTCTCCTTATGTCAGTATAAGACTTTTGACGACTTTACTTTATCTTTAACCTTTCTCTGATGACTTTCACCTTCTCCATGGACTGGTGGACAAGATTAGGTCCAATCAATTCAGCTTCACCAACCTCAAACCAACCAATCAGTGATCTACATCTCCTCCCATACAAGGCTTCATACGGGACCATCTGAATGCTGGCATGATAACTGTTGTTGTATGCAAATTCGATCTATGGTAGATGATCATCCCAATTCCCCTTGAAGTCAATGATGCAAGCTCTCAACATATCCTCTAAAGTCTAAATGGCGTGCTTTGCTTGTCCATCTATCTGAGGGTGGAAAGCTATGCTCAGATTTATTTTCGTACCCAATCCCTTCTAAAAAGATCTCCAAAATTAGGAGGTAAATTGAGCTCCTCTGTCCGAAATGATGGATAAGGGAACCCTATGTAACCTCACAATCTCACGAATGTATAACTGGGCATACTCCTTAGCCATATTAGTTGTCTTAACTGCCAGGAATTGGGCTGATTTAGTCACCCTATCCACAATCACCCATATCAAATCATGCTGCTTTTTGGACCTTGGTAAACCAATGATGAAATCCATTTTAATCATCTCCCATTTCCACTCAGGAATTTTGAAATTCTGAGCTAATCCACACTCTCTAATGTTCAACCTTGACCTGTTGATAATTGGGGCAGTTAGAGAAGAATTCAGCAATGTCCTTCTTCATTCCATTCCACTAATAGACTTCCCTCAAGTCGTGGTACATCTCGGTGGAACCAGGATAGATAGAATATCTAGAGCTGTAAGCTTCGACCATGATTCTTTCTTGGACACCGTTAACATCGGGCACACAGAACCTACCCTGGTATCTCAACACCTCATCTCTCGCTTTGGAGAAAACCATCACCTTTTTCTTGTGAACCACTTCTTTCAATTGGAACAAGACATGGCCTTGATCTTGCTTTTCCTTCACTTTTGACACTAAAGATGAAGCAGAACCATTCTGAACATTGACCCCGCCTTTATTATTCTCCTCAAGTTGTACTCTAGTCGAGCCAATCTATGAACTTCCTTGGACAATTCTTTCTTCCCTTCCTCCACATGGGCAGTGTTGCCCATAGACAACTTGGTAAGAGCATCAACAATAATGTTAGCCTTAACTGGGTGGTAGAGGATGCTCATATTATAATCCGTAAGCAACTCTAAACCATCTCTTATGCCGCAGGTTGAGCTCCTTCTGACTGAACACGTATTGTAAACTCTTATGGTCAGTAAACACATCGACATGCACTCCATACAAATAGTGACGCCAAGATCATGAGTCGGATAGTTCTTCTCATGGATTTTAACTTGTCTAGAAGCATAGCTATCACCTTCCCTCTCTGCATTACCTTACAACCAAATCCAACTCTGGATGCATCACAGTACATCACAAATTCTCCCATCTCCTCGGGTAAAGTAAAAACTGGTGTTGTAATCAGTCTAGTCTTCAACTCCTGGAAACTTTTCTTACATTTGTCAACTACTGAAACTTGGCCTACTTTTGAGTTAGCTTGGTCACTGGTGCAGACAAAAATGAGAAGCCCTCAACAAATCTACGATAATAGCCTACCAATCTCAAGAAGCTTCTTATTTCCATAGGAGAAGTTGGTCTAGGCTAGTTCTTAACCGCTTCAATCTTCTGGGTATCCACTCGAATACCATCCCTCGAAACAACATGGCCTATTAAGGCCACAGACTTGAACCAAAACTCATATTTTGAGAACTTCGCATACAATTCATGGTCTTTGAGAGTTTGCAAAACCACTCTAAGATGATTAGCATGCTCCTCTTTATCCTTAGAATACATCAGGATTTAATCAATAAATACGATCATGAACATATGAAGATACGGTCTGAATATTCTGTTCATCAAATCTATGAAAGCTACTGGTGCATTAGTCAACCCAAAGGAAAGGACCAAGAGCTCAATATGGCCATACTATGTCCTAAAGGCTGTCTTTGAAATATCACTTCCCTTCACCTTCAATTGATGGTAACCCTATATGAGGTCTATTTTTTAGAAGCAAGTAGCATCCTAAAGTTGGTCAAATAGGTCATCTATCCTAGGGAGCGGATATATATTCTTTATTTTGAACTTATTCAGTTGTCGGTAGTCTATACATATTCTGAGAGACTTATCTTTCTTACGCACGAATAAGGCAGGAACACCCCAAGGAGAAACACTAGCCCTTATGAAACTTTTTTCTAATAAGTCTTTCAATTGCTCTTTCAATTCTTTCAAATCAACGGGGGCGATTCTGTAAGGTGGAATTGAAATGGATTGAGTCTCAGGGAGAATACCAATCCCAAAGTCAATCTCCCTGCCAGGAGGGACTCCAGGTAGATCCTTAGGAAACACTTTGTGGAACTCATTCACGATTGGGACTAACTCAAGGGTAGGAGACTCAACATCATCAAACTTAACTCGCACGAGGTGATAATCACAACCTTTGGAGATCAACTTTTTGGATCTAAGATAAGAGATAAACTTTCCTTTAGGTGTAACAGAACTCCCTTTCCACTCAAAGACAAGTTCATTAGGAAAATAAAACTTAAAAATTCGGGTTCTACAGTCAGTAGAGGCATAACAAATGTGAAGATAATCCATGCTAAGTATCACATCAAAGTCAACCATCTCCAATTCTACCATGTCAGCTAGGGTGTTGCTATGATAGATAGATACTACACAATCCTTGTAAACCCTCTCAGCTAGGATAGACTCACTAATGGGAGTGGAAACAACAAAAGGTTTAAGCAAACACTATGGCGGAATCCCAAACTTACTAGCCACATAAGGAGTCACAAAAGATAAAGTGGCACCCGAGTCAAGCAATGCATAATAATCAAAAGTAAAGACTCGAAGCATACCCATAACAACATCTAGTGCAACCTCCTGATGTTGTCGATTACCCATAGCATAAAGATAGTTTGTTCTGCCTCCTATGAGATGCCCCATGTGACACCCATGTTTCAAGCCTCCTTTGTGTAGGTGGGGAGTATATTAGGGTCATGGGAGACTTCTAGTACTTAGACGAGTTCAAGACTTCTTCTTGAGTTGAGTTTTGGGCATTAGTTTATAGAAGGGTCAACTTTAAAACAAGCATAAATTTTAGCACACTTGGAAATACCCATAATAGGTTAAATGAAAGCCCTTCGAGTTAGTATTCCAACACACTTAGTTTCACCTCATTTCGAGGTCGGATGAAGGAGTTATGACAATTTTCCTGAGACCCTCCCGTGCGGTGATGTCACATAGGCACTTTGACGGGAAGTGGGGCTTTGGACGGGCTGTCTTGAGCTGGACAAGACCAATTTTCATCTAAGGCATATGACACGGCTAGTGGCATGGGCCATATGTCTTGCCAATGACCATGTGGCTGTTCATGGACTGTGTGTAAGTGAGGAAGAGTGGGTGTGGAAGGAGCTTTCTTGGCTAAGTGTTGTGCCACGACCATCTTCACAGGCTGTGAAAGGTCTGATGAGTCATGACCCTGGGTGTGGGTGGCCTGGCAACATTTTTTCTCGCCAAATGTAGTCTAACAGACCATAACATGTATCGTGTAGCACCACACGACCCGTGAGGGCTCCCATCAAAGTAACGAATGACGTTAATTTTTCTAAGTGTTCACAACTTCCAATTTTTGACCAAGTTTCATCTCACGAGCACTCCACACGACCTGTGGAGTACGACACGACCCATGTGGCCTTCAGTGGGGCATTACTTTGCCAATTTTTTCTTCCATTCACTAATGGCATTTTTGTGAATTTAATTTATTCCAATGGCCTTTTTAGACTTCCAATGCTATATGGAAGTCATCTCAGCATTACCTGCTCCTATTGGGAAGGCTTTATATCTTGACTCTGCATCTATTCAAAAGACTTAAGGTAGTGTTGCTAAAGTAAGGGTCCAATTGGCATTTCTAAAGAGAGACCCCAACATGTGTGGTTAGGATTTGATGAAGAGGATCTATCTATGGGTAAGTGGTAGCAGTTTCTATATGAAGATATTCCTGACTATTGCAGTCATTGCAAACATCAGGGCCACTCCATTTCTGTATGTACTATCAAGAATAGAGAAGATGAGACCAGGCAAAAGAAGGAACAGGAAGATGTTAACCCAAATCAAGAGGATGGTAGATCCAAAGAAAAGAATCCACCAAATGAGAAGGCTAAGCAAACACAACAAAATAATAATATTGATACCTAGAAGTTGGGGCTAGGGAAATTAGCCTCAAATGTTGCTGAATGGCAAACACAAAGGAGGAGAAATGGTAGAAGAAAGCAGGAATATGTGCAACACAATGATGTTCACCAAAAACATCTGGTTATTTAGGAGCAGCATGCTGACCAGTACAAAGATGGTAAGACAGTTAAACATCAAAAAGCTACCAAGAACTTAGGTATTGACTTGGCATCCAATGAGATGGATGAGGATCTAGATGTTCTAAATCAATCCCTTCCCCAGAATATTTCTGTTCTTTGCGATGCTATTGAGCATCATTCCCAATCCCCTTCTAATGTCTATACTGTTACTGCTATTGTAATTGATGAAGAGAGATTGATATGTCAAGAGAAACATTCTAACTTGTTGGAAAGGGATCCAGGGGGTGGGAATCCTTGTCATAAGGTTCAGAGGGTTGCTATGGTTGCTCAGCCAAGAGTACTTCAGACTCCTTCCACTTATACCAAAGAACCATTATATCATACTAAAGATTCTACCCCTATTCCTGAGGTTTCAAGTCAAAAAAGGGCGACAGGCCAAAGAAATGGATTCTATTGCTAGTTCAAGTGGTACCAAAAGTAAGAACAAATTGAGTAAGAAGAGGAGGGATACGTTGAAGAAGAAAAATTGGCAGATTCTCAAGCCTTGAATGCTTCTACAGTTCCTGCTGAACAGGATGTTGGGGGTAGTGAGAGTAATCAAGAGGTTGGGATATGCAAGAAGTTCATTTTGGTGGATTATATTAACCTTATGGTTTTCACTCCTCTAGGAGTCTAAATCAACACTCCCCCAAGTGGGGATCCTTCTACTGTTATTGATAATATCTGCATGTTTAACACTAATCCCACACTGCCCAATTCTACTGATACTAATATTGTTATTTATTCTGAAGATGAGGTGGATGGTGATAATGTGCCCATAAATAAAGATAAAGAGGATGATGCCACTAGTGAACAACTTATCTCAGGATGCTAATTTGGAACATGAAATCCAGCAGCCTTCTCAAGAGCAGGGATTATTCCCAAGGGGGCTTCATCAAACCACAGTCTTGCCCAAGAAAACTAGCAACAAAATACCACCCATTTCAGGAAGGCCTAACACTAGGCTGTTTATATCCAAATCATCATAATGATTAATACTCTCATATGGAATGCTAGGGGTATAAAATACCCAAGGTTCCTTGGAGAGGATTCAAAATCTCAAAATCATTCATAAATTATCTATGATTGCCATTTTGGAACCTTTTGCTAACAGTTCATACCTCTAGAATTGTATGATTCAGTTGGATATGGATAAAGTTGTCAGTAATACTAATGGTAAGATTTGTATATTTTGGAATCAAGATATAGAGTGCAAAGTCTTGGAGAATGATAAACAACAAGTTGTTTGTGAAGTTTAGAATCCTCAAATTTCCTATAAATTTATTACTACTTTTGTCTATGCTAATTGTAAAGACACTTTGAGGAGGCCACTGTGGGACTTAATGCTCCAGATTGCTAACACCTATAGTGACATTCCTTGGTGTATTGTTGGTGATTTCAATGTTATCACTTCTACAAAGGAGAAGAAAGGTGGTATGCCATATAATATGAGGAAAAGTTTTGAATTCATCAGTGTGATTAAAGGATGTGGACTGGTTAACCTTCATTTCTCTGGTCAGAAGTTCACTTGGTGCAATAATAGGGGACCATTGTTTAGGATCTGGAAAAGACTTGACAGAGCCATGGTTAATGATAAATGGTTGGAGGTTATGCCCCTGACTACAATCACTCATCTTTCATCTGTTCAGTTTGACCACTGTCCTTTATTAACAGAAATGACTACTACATCTAATCAAGGTGTTAGATATTTCAAGTTCTTGAATTTTTAGGATGGTCAACCTGATTTTTTGGATGTTGTCAAAAGATACTAGGAGAAGCCCATCTCTGGGAATGCTATGTGAGTCTTTCATAAAAAACTCCAAATACTTAGCAACACTCTTAGTAAATAGTCTAGATGCTCTTTTGGGATATGCACAGTAAAGTAAAGGAGTATGAGGAGAAAATTAGAAAGGCTGAAGATGAGATGCTCTTGAATAATTCTGATGGGAATAGAACCAAACTGCATAAGCTTAATGTTGATTGTATTAAGTTTATGAAGATGGAGGCATCTATTCTTAAGTAGAAATCTCAACTCAATTGGTTCAAGGATGAGGATGCTAATACAAAGTACTTTCATGCAGTCTTGAGGGGTAAAAGAAGAAGAATATTCATTTACCAGGTGCAAGATAAAGATGGAGAATGGATCCAAGGGGATGAAGAGATTGCAAATGCTGCATGTCAACATTTCCAAAACATCTTTATTAGCGCAGAAAGCCATATTGATGAAGAAGTACTCAATTGTATCCTACCTATGATTACTCAAAATCAGAATGATCTTCTTAAGAGAATATCTGATCTCGAGGAAGTGAAACAAGATGTTTTTTCACTTAGTCCACACTCGGCTGCAGGACTTGATTACATGAATGGGAGGTTCTTTCAAACATGTTGGAGTATTATTAACCTGGATCTGTTGGCTGTTATTAAGACCTTATTTTGTAGTCAGATTTTGTCCAAGTACTTCACCTATGCTTGCTTGGTTTTGCTCCCCAAAGCAAGTAATCCTAGCAGATTTTCTGAATTTAGACCTATCGATTTGAGTAATTTTATCAATAAAGTTATCCCCAAACTATTGTGTCTGAGAGTAGACCCTATTCTCCTTGATTTGATTTCTTCAAACTAATTAGAATTTTGTTAGGGTAGAAGTATCTCAAAAAATATCAAGTTGATCAGGAAATCATTCATCAGATCAAAAAGCCTGTGGTTGGTAGTACTGTTATTATTAAGCTTGATATGGCCAAAGATTTTGTCAGGGTCTCTTGGTCTTATATGCTTGGTTATAAGGAGGATGGGGCTTGGTGAGATTTTTATTGATATGGTTTGGAGAATCATGTCCAACAATTGGTATTCCATTATTGTAAATAGTACTAGACATGGATTCTTCCATTCTACTATAGGCCTGAAACAGGGTGACCCCCTTTGTCCTACTCTCTTTATAATTAGGGCTGAGGTATTATCTAGGTTGTTGAATGGTTTGCATCACAACCCTAACTCTCATGGATTTTTTATGGAGAAGAGAGGACCTCAGATCAATCATTTAAGCTTTGTTGATGATATCATTATATTCACTTCAAGGAGGACTAGATCCCTTGAATTAATTATGCAAATGTATCTACTTATGAAGGTGTCACTGGTTAGCTTATCAACAAGATCAAGAGTTATTTTGTAATTTCCTCTAATACTTTCAGAACTACTGGGGATAGAGTGAGAAAGGTGACTGGTTTTATACAAAAGGGGGATCCATTCACCTATTTGGGCTGCCTCATATACACTGGAAGGCAACGAGTAATTTATTTTTCTGATCTGGTTTCTAAAGTGGTGAACAGAATTGCAGGCTGGTAGTCAAAGATGCTATGTTTTGGAGTCAAAGCCATTCTAGTTAAGCATGTTCTTCAATCCTTATCCATCTATTTATTGTTAGCTATCTCACCTCTTGTTACCACAATTAACCAAATTCAACGTTTAATGGCTAATTTTTACTAGGGCTGGTATGAAGGGAAGAAGAAATATCATTCGTCCTTATGGAGGAACCTTAGCTTTCCTTATGATGAAGGTGGTATAAGTGTGAGAATGGTGGCTGATGTGTGTAAATCGTTCCAATATAAACATTGGTGGATTTTCAGGACCAAAAATACTCTATGAGGGGCTTTTTTTGAGGGCTAGATGTTGTTAGAGATCAAATCCTGTGTGTAAAAAATAGGAAACTGGTGAATCCTTGGCATGGAAGAATATGATAAAGAACAAGCACCATGTAGAACCTCATATACAGTGGAGAGTTAACTCTGGCTCTTGTTGTTTTTGGTGGGATGATTGGTTGGGTGTTGGACCTCTAGCTTACTTCAAAGATGTTAGTAACAGGTTCAATAACTTAACTGTTGCTCTGTTATCTCACAATGGGGAATGGGATGTTGACTTGATCACAAACTTGGCTCCTCCTCAGTTTGTTCCAGATATTTTGGCTACTCAATTGCAGATGCAAGATGCTGCACCTGATAGGCCTGTTTGGAAACTCAATTCTAATGGAAATTTTTCCATTTCTTCTACTTGGGATATTATTAGAGTACATAGACCAAAAGCTAATTTAAACAAGTTTACTTGGTAGAAGGGGGTTCCATTCAAGTGTTCTTTTTTGCTTTGGAGGGCACTTAGAAAGAAACTCCCTACAGATGAGAAACTTATTACTTTTGGGGAAGATCCTCATGAATGTTATTGTTGTTATAGCCTGGGAATGGATACCATAGATCATATTTTTGTGGATGGGCATTTTGCTACCAATGTATGGATATTTTTTGCTAGTTCCTGTTGTATTGAATGGTCTAACCTCCCCATGCATTACTACAATATGAGATGGTCGAATAAGACTCACAATAATGCTACTCACTTAATCTTCCTACATGATGTGCCTATTTTGGTTTGCTGGAACTCATGAAAAAATAGGTGTGGTTGCAATATGGCTCTAAGCAATCAAATCTTGCAAGAGTGAAGTACTTGGTAATAAGAGATGTGAATATGTTGCTCAAATCTTTATTTCCTGAAATATTTTAGCCTGCGAAGTGGAATGATCTGGTAACATTATCTAAAAAATGCATACATGATATAAAAATCTTTCATGTTTAATGGTGTAAACCTCTTAGGTAATAGGTCAAAGTGAACTCTGATGGAAGTTCATTAAATAATCCTGGCAGTATAGGGGTGGTGGTATAATCTGGAATGAGAAAGGGGAATTCGTGTTTGCTTATGCTATTCCTTTTGGGGATGGATCTAATAACCAAGCAGAAATGGAGGCTGCAGTATTTGGTATAGCCTAATGCACCTATTTGGGCTATCAAAAGAGTTGTTTTGGAAGTCGATTCTGAGTTAGTATACAGATGGATCACACTTCAAATAGCCCCACCATGGCAGATTGCACAAGCTCTTGCTAGGTTGCAGATGTACATGCCTCAGCTTCAGGAATATAAATGCAAGCATACTTCTATCGAAGTAAACTTTGTAACTGATGCTATGGCTAAATTCAGCCATAACTTCACTTCTCCTCGGATTTATTTTAAATAACAACAGATACCTCAGGAGGACAAAGCCTATTTTCAGCTTGACAAGATAAATATGGTCGCTTTCAGAAGGAAGAAACTTAAGAAGCTAAGGGAACCACCTTTGTCTGTATGCTATCTGTTTGGTCTGTTCAAGATGTCTGTTGTTTCTTCTAGTTTTATTTTTCTTCAGTTTTTGTCTACCTCTATGACAATTAACTTTTGGCTTGTTTTTATCCTCTCTTTTCTTGTAAGGGGAGAGTCTCCCTTATTTAACTGCTTTCTTAGATATAATGTATTGGGAGGAGTCCTCCTAGTAGGTTATTTTCTAAGTTTGGTCCTTTTAGTTATGGGGATGGATTTTTTGGCTTTAGTAGGATGGACAATCTATGAACCACCATAGGATTGAGGTAAGGTTTATGCCCCCCCTCCCCCACCCCATTGTACTTTTCTTTTTGCTATCTATAATAAGGCTTGGGGGTGTGCGGCTCAACCCCTGGCCATCTAAAGGGGTGAGAACCCTTTGGCATAGGTCTGTTCCCTATAAAAAAAAAGTCATTACTCTTAACATAAATACACTCTCAAATTCTCTCACAAGCCTCCATCAAAACCCCAATACAAATTCAAGGAAACTCAAGAGCAATCTTTCGATTCCAAGACCCACTTCTAAACTTCAAGTCTTTCACAACTCAATTTCAAGAAACTCAAAGTCTAAGGTATGTGGGTTTCATTCATAGGTACCTTTCACCTATGAAGCCCAATCTCCTATTTCTATGAAAATTACATGTTCCCAAGTTGGTTGCTTATGGGTATTATTCATTAGTGATTATGATCGTATACTATATTGTGGTTTCACGAAACTTTGATTGAAAATACATGATTACTCATTTTTAAGTCTATACCATGAGATGATATACCTATTATGATTATGCATGTTTTAAGCTATATAACTATGATCTCTTTTTATATTTGATCGGGGTTTTCAATGCATTTCATATGAGGGTTTTACCAAGTATTGGTGGGTTGATTTACATTAGAATTTCTCACATGATTTCACTCCTAAATTGCATGGTTTTATACTAGCATAACACCCCCGCCAAGTGTTTGAAAAAATGTCTAGTTACGAATTCTTGAGTCATTGAAGGTCTAGCGCATGTCTTATGAGTCAAGAGACTTTATAATGATTTTGGGCTTTCTAGAGATGTGTTTAGTTCATGAAAATGTTGATAATGTTTTAAAGTGGGATTAAGTCCCTTTCTCAATGATTTTACTCTTGTGAACCTTTAATGGTGATGTTAATGCAAGGATAATGTTGATGATGACCCATTCTTATGTTTGACGATTACGCTCACCATTTGAGGTCAATGATGTTAAGAGATACTCATGTCATGTCTTCCATGTTTCTTACAAGTTATTAAAGCTATGGTTATTTTAAGAATTCTGTGGATTAGACTTAGCACAGAGTGGACGAGAGGTGAGTCCCCAAGTCCCAAAATTATGTTCCACCATAGGTCAAGGGATTAGAGGCGAGTCCCCAATCCCTAAGAGGCAAGTACCTTAAATATGAAGGCTTGAGGTAAGTACCCGGTTCACACAAGGCTTAGTGGATCCACTTAGGCATTAGGAGGTTCACCTTGGCAAGTAACTTCCCCCTTTCTTCTGGTATAGGGTAGACATCGGGATTCCAAGTTATTGCTTGCTTGGTCTTATTTATGTTAGTTGAGGTTTATTTCCCACACATATATATTATGTTCTATGTAAGATGAATGACTTGCAAAGCATGATTTACTTAAGCATTAATCATACATGCTATATCGTTGTTATGCTATCTTTTGCATATCATTAGGCATTTGACTATGTTGCCTATCTCTTGTTGCATTGCATCCTACATACTTAGTGTATTTAAACGTACTAACGCGTACTCTATGCTTACATGATGTTACCATGTAGGAACCGGAGCTCCATTTGACTATCCTCCTCCACGTGGCTAGCTTGACATCTTAAAGATAAGCTTGGTCAGTCCTCGAGTTCGAGGACACTATCTACTTTCTTTTTCTATTTCAAAAACTCCTTTAATTTGATGTTTGACATTATAAGCTTAAGCTCGGAAAGTGTCTTGGCCCCCCGCTCCATTCTATGTTTCGAGGTGTTGTTTGAATATCATGATTTATCTGTGCTATGAGCTTGACTCCTTATGATTTATGACATCAAAGAATTCCCTTATCCCCATTTATCCCTATTTTACTTTCTTGTTATTGTTTATTTGCTTCCACAACCAAGGATGTGTGTATGATATGCTAAGAGGCTTGTTTGGAGTCCATCTGGGTTCCTCTAAAGCTTAAGGCTTGGGGGTGTGCGGCTCAACCCCTGACCGTCTAAAGGGGTGAGGACTCTTTGGCATAGGTCTGTTCCCTATAAAAAAAAGGTCATTACTCTCAACTTAAACACACTCTCAAATTCTCTCACGAGCCTCTATCAAAACCCCAATACAAATTCAAGGAAACTCAAGAGCAAGCTTTCGAATCCAAGACCCACTTCCAAACTTCAAGTCTTTCACAACTCAATTTCAAGAAACTCAAAGTCTAAGGTATATGGGTTTCATTCATAGGTATTTTTCACCTATGAAGCCCAATCTTCCATTTCTATGAAAATTACATGTTCCCAAGTTGGTTGCTTATGGGTATTATTCATTAGTGGTTATGATTGTATACTATATTGGGGTTTCACGAAAGTTTGATTGAAAATACGTGATTACTCATTTTTAAGTCTACACCATGAGATGATATACCTATTAAGATTATGCATGTTTTAAGCTATAAAACTATG
This sequence comes from Solanum ossicruentum, assembly GCA_025774065.1. NCBI lineage: Eukaryota > Viridiplantae > Streptophyta > Magnoliopsida > Solanales > Solanaceae > Solanum > Solanum ossicruentum. The sequence goes on along the minus strand of JAOTQR010117763.1, from coordinate 8,009 downwards.
ATCTCTTTTTATATTTGATGGGGGGTTTTCAACGCATTTCATATGAGAGTTTTACCAAGTATTGGTGGGTTGATTTAGATTAGAGTTTCTCATGTGATTTCACTCCTAAATTGCATGGTTTTATACTAGCATAACACCCCCGCCAAGTGTTTGAAAAAATGTCCAGTTATGAATTCTTGAGTCATTGAAGGTCTAACGCATGTCTTATGAGTCAAGAGACTTTATAATGATTTTGGGCTTTCTAGAGATGTTTTTAGTTCATGAAAATGTTGATGATGTTGTAAAGTAGGATTAAGTCCCTTTCTTAATGATTTTACTCTTGTGAACGTTTAATGTTGATGTTAATGCAAGGATAATGTTGATGATGACCCATTCTTATGTTTGATGATTAGGCTCACCATTTGAGGCCAATGATGTTAAGAGCTACTCATGTCATGTCTTCTATGTTTCTTACAAGTTATTAAAGCAATGGTTATTTTAAGAATTCTGTGGATTAGACTTAGCACCGAGTGGACAAGAGGCGAGTCCCCAAGTCCCAAAATTATGTGCCACCGTAGGTGAAGGGATTAGCGACGAGTCCCCAATCTCTAAGAGGTGAGTACCCTAAATATGAAGGCTTGAGGTAAGTACCCGGTTCACACGAGTCTTAGTAGATCCACTTTGGCATTAGGAGGTTCACCTTGGCAAGTAACTTCTCCCTTTCTTCTGGTGTAGGGTAGACATCGGGAACCAAGTTGTAGCTCGCTTGGTCTTATTTATGTCAGTTGAGGTTTATTTCCCACACTTATATATTATGTTCTATGTAAGATGAATGACTTGTAAAGCATCATTTACTTAAGTGTTAACCATACATGCTATATCATCATTATGCTATCTTTTGCATATCATTAGGCATTTGACTATGTTGCCTATCTCTTGTTACATAGCATCCTACATACTTAGTGTATTTAAACGAACTAACGCGTACTCTATGCCTACATGATGTTACCATAAAGGAATCGGAGCTCCATTTGACTATCCTCCTCCACGTGGCTAGCTTGACATCTTAAATATAAGCTTGGTCAGTCCTTGAGTTCGAGGACACTATCCTTTCATTTTTTATTTCAAAAACTCCTTTAATTTGATGTTTGACATTATAAGGTTAAGCCCAGAAAGTGTCTTGGCCCCCACTCCATTCTAAGTTTCGAGGTGTTGTTTGAATATTATGATGTATCTGTGCTATGAGCTTGACTCCTATGATTTATGACATCAAAGAATTCCCTTATCCCCATTTATCCCTATTTTACTCTCTTGTTATTGTTTATTTCCTTCCACGACCAAGGATATGTGTATGATATGCTAAGAGGCTTGTTTGGAGTCCATCCGATTTCCCCATTCATTGTGTCACATCTAGGCCCTAGGTCTGGGTCGTGATATCCTATATCCATAGTAGTACCCCTCTAATGATTGCCAGCTAGGGGTGCTACAGAGGACTGTGAGCTGTTTCTCCCTTCACCTTGTCTCCTTTTTGGATACTCATACTGGTAGTGACCAGTTTGTCCATATAAATAGCAAACATCCTTACACACATGACACGTTTGACATTATAAGGGTAAGGCGGGAAAGTGTCTTGGCCCCCGCTCCATTCTAAGTTTCGAGGTGTTGTTTGAATATTATGATGTATCTGTTCTATGAGCTTGACTCCTTATGATTTATGACATCAAAGAATTCCCTTATCCCCATTTATCCCTATTTTACTCTCTTGTTGTTGTTTATTTGCTTCCACGACCAAGGATGTGTGTATGATATGCTAAGAGGCTTGTTTGGAGTCCATCCGGGTTCCCCATTTATTGTGTCACATCTAGGCCCTAGGTCCGGGTCGTGATATCCTATACCCATAGTAGTACCCCTCTAATGATTGCCAGCTAGGGGTGCTGCAGAGGACTGTGATCTATTGCTCCCTTCACCCTATCTCCTCTTTGGACATTCATACTGGTAGTGACCAGTTTGTCCATATAAATAGCAAACATCCTTACGCACAAGACACTCACCCAAATGAAGCTTACCACACTTGTCACAAGGTGGCTTTCCCTTAGCACCTTGAGTCATACTATCTTAAGATTGGGCATACTGGGCCCTGAAATTTTGGTAACCATAAGACCTGTTTGGTTAGATGGGCGCACTCGCTATAGAGGCTGCATGATGAGATGAACTTTTCTGAAAGTAGGACTTGTCACCTTTATTCTATCTCTGTTGGCTAAGCTCATGCCCTGCTGATTTTACCCTCCTGTTTATCTGTTCTTCTCTATCTTTTATCTTATCCTCCTCCGTCTATTAGGCATACACCATGATCCTGGAGATGTCTATGTCGGGGATCAACAAAGATCTTTTACACTCCTTCTGCACGTGCCTGCCCAAGCTAGACATAAACTTCCTCATCCTTGCCCTCATGTCTTGGACCATCTCTGGAGCATATCTGGACAGCACAATAAACTTAAGATTATACTCCTTAATTGTCATCCCTCCTTGCTTCAAGTTCACAAACTCGTCAACCTTGGTATCCCTCAACTTTTGGGGAAAGAAATGGTCAAAGAAAGTAGCTTCAAACTCCTCCCACTCTGTAGGCTCAATATCTTTACCTCTACTATCCTCCTATTGGCTGTATCAAACGTTAGCAACATCTTTCAACTGGTAGGAAGCAAGCTTAACTCCTTTGATCTCATTGGCGTGCATAGCTTTAAAGACCTTATACATCTCATCGATGAAATTTTGTGGGTCTTCCTCAACTTTCGACCCCATATACACTCTTGGGTTCATCCTTAAGAAATCTCTGAGTCAAGTTACAGTTGTGGACTCCTGTGAGCTAGTGTTAGGAGCTTGAGGACCCTGACTGTTACCCTAGGAGGCCACCTACTGTGTCAGCATAGTGATGGCTCCCCTAAACTCTGCCTCTACGGTTGGAGCAGGCTGTGGTGGTACAGGTGGCACCTGTGGGACCTCAGCAATCCTAGCAAGCCATCCCGATCTCCTCATCTTTGTCCAAACTGAGACCTCTAGTCAGGCATTCTCAGCAGTTGGGGCTGAGGCATCTCTGAGCAGCTATTCTTTTCGATGGCATATTCTGCAAATGTGGAATGCACAAATTAAAATGAGATTTCCGTAAAGTTAAACTCTATCGCATGAACTCAGATCATAGAAGGAGGGTAACATTTCCTAATATCCTATAACCTCCTGCTTATGAAGTGTGGTGCATAATACTCCTATAAACAAGACTCTACTGGACACGACTTCATAGACTCCCTGAGATACTTGAAACCTGGCTCTGATACCAAGTTTGTCACGCCTGAGAGGGTACCCTAGACGTAACTAGCACTCGAAGACTATTACTAGGCCCCAAGTGAACCAGCTAGACTTATCACATTTGTTTAACCAATTGATAAGTGGAAGAAATTAAAGAAATGACCTTAACTATCAGTAGGCTACTAGATTCATCAACTATGTCTATCACAAGAATCAAGATTAATGACACGAACTCAGTTTTAAAATAGCGAAAAGGGAAAAGAAACTCCAACATCAACCATCATCTGTCTGTGTCTACGAAACCTCTATAACTACTATCTAAGAACGTACAATGGAAGACCATGACTACCACAAATCAAAATAAATAACATAAACGAATAAAAGAAAGAACAATCCTCATAATGCAGGGGAGGACTCACCAAGTGTCTAGCCGAAAGTTTGTGAACCTCAATGATTCGCCTGTTGAAGTCCTCTGTCTACTGAATCTGCATCATGAAATGATGCAGTGCCAAAAGGGCATTAGTACGTGGAATGTACTATAAAATGGACTAAAGTAAACCATATAGGCAGGACAATATGACATAGCATCAACTCATCAGTTACTCAATCTCAACCTAGGATAAGGAATAGGACACTATCACATCACTATCAATCAAAACTCATACTATCACATCAACATCAGAGTACTATCAATATGAAACCTATCTGGGAGTTTCTCTAACGACAACCACAACCTATAAGTCGGTAGTGATACAACGAAGAGATGTCATTGCCACATCCATCCAGTACCTTGCCGGGGTAAAGGACGAGTCTATCGGTGGATCCATAAGTCTGTCAAGTCCTCTTTTCAAATAAAAGAAACATTTTCTTTCACGGTCCAATCCTCTCCTACGCTAGCCACGTAGTTAATGAGTACGAGTGAGACTCACTCTTATCCATTTCGGTGCTCAATACTCCTCCCATGACTTGACATGCTCATAAGCATATCAATATCATAAGGTCTATACAATCGGTCTCTCTCTCAGACAAAGACAACAACTCATCTTATCATCTTTTAATTCTAGGGACTAGGGGCATTGATTAAAGTTCCAAGTCGAATATCTGAAAGAAATCTAAAGGTCTCCCTTTCAGTCAATTTCAGCAACATTCTTATCAACACTCACTCAGTTCAAGACCCGGACCATAGCAATCAAGCATACGTACATAATCAAGGCTCTAGACAGCAACCCCTAGATTCATTCATGTAATCTTTAGCAATGACACTTGTATAGTTATACAATAGTTCAAATAATCAATTAAGCAAGTAATTCAAGTTATGATGATCGCCAATTCAAGAAAATATTTGTAGTTTAATAGTAGTTTTCAAGATAACATGCAAGAATTTGTAAAACAAGACTCATCACTTTCATCTATCAACCTACTACATTCAATGGGGCACATGGGAGAACAATCTCATGTTTTAGATAGCCTTTACCTGGGTTGAAGACTATGCTAATCTTCAACAAGAATTGACCCTCAATTCGTAAACCTTCAAACTCTTTCTTCTTCCTATCTTAGGAATACGCTTTAGACTTAGAAAAATAATGGGTTTTGAAATCCTTCATGTGAATAAAAGACTCTAAAATCACGTTTTGAGACTTATAATAGGATGGGAAATGACCAAAACGCCCTCCTCAAATTTAAAAGAAAAACCTGAAGAATTTTGCACTGGTCTGCAACGCGCCAGAGGCATGGACCAGTGTATTGTTCTTAAAATTTTGTCCGAACGAAATTTGAACTTCTCATCGAAAAATTAAAAAAATATAAGACACTCTGCGCCCTGAAAAAAGTAGTGGCTATTTTAGAGAATCAGTTTGGATTCATGCTAGGGCGATCAACTGCTGAAGCAATTCATCTTGTTCAGAGATTAGTGGATAAATCTAGGGAAAGAAAGAAGGACCTTCATATGGTGTTCATTGATCTTGAGTAGGCCTATGACAAAGTTTCGAGGGACGTCCTATGGAGGGGCCAAGAGGTGAAGGGTGTCTTGATGACATATATTAGGGTGGTAACGAACATGTACGATGGAGACACAACTTGGGTAAGAACAATGGGATGAGACTCAGAGTACTAATGATAGATTGGAGGTCTGGAGACACGCTTTGGAGTCTAGAGAGTTCAAACCGAGCAGGACCAAGACAGAGTACTTGGAGTGCAAATTCAGTGTAGTGGGGGATGAAACAGACACTGATGTGAGACATGCTACTCAACCTTTTCCCAAGAGAGAAAATTTTAAATATCTAGGGTCCATCATCCAGAGTAATGGAGATATCGACGATGACGTTACACACCATATTGGGGTAGCATGGACAAAATGGAGGCTTGCCTCTAGTGTACTGTGTGATGAGAAGATACCACCTAAACTCAAATGCAAGTTTTACAGGATGATGGTTACACCATCTTTGCTGTTTGGGGTGAAGTGTTGGCCAATCCAAAACTCACATGTTCAGAAGATGCAGGTCACATAGATAAGGATGTTGAGATGGATATATGGATATACCAGGAGTGATAAGATTAGGAATGAGAAAATTTTAGAGAAGCTAGAGATGGCCCCTATGACCGACAAAATGAGGGAAACGAGACTGCGATGGTTTGGACATATGTAGAGAAGAAGCCTCGATGCTCCTATTAGGAGGTGTGAGAGGTTAGATTTAGGAGTTACACAAAGGGGTAGAGGTACACCGAAGAAATATTGGGGGGAGGTGATTAGATAGAAAGGAGTGGAGGTCGCGAATTAGAGTAATAGGTTAGTAGGGTTAGGTTGATATCTGACCATGAGGTATAGTAGGGTAGTAGGTTTAGTCATGCCTTTATATCTTATGTGTCGTTATCTGCCTTATGTGTGTTAACACTATCATATTTGCATACCATCATGTGTTTTTAGCTATTAGTCGCTCTTTCTGTTCCCTTTCTTTCCTTCCTGTCTTCACATCTAGTTCATTCTGCTTATGTGTCTTTGAGATGAGGACTCCTAAGAAACAACCTCTCTACCTCTATGAGGTAGTGGTGAGGTCTGCATACATTCTACTCTCCCCAAACCCCATTTGTAAGATTCCACTGGGTATGTTGTTATTATAAGTTGTATATTTCTGTAATTTTTAGTTTCTTTTTTAATATATATCTATGTAAGTTTCCCAAAAAGAAAATTGTATTATTTAACTAATAAGTGATGGTTTAGATATGATAATCATACTCTCAATAATTTTGGTAAGCTCAAAAATAAAGAGCACAATTCAAATGTGTTTTTGACACGTATCTCTAAATATTATAGAAAAGTTATTTCAAAAAGAATGTATTACTATAATAGATATTATAGATGTTAATAGGTAGAATGTTGTTATAAAAATGCAGAATATATCATGCAAGTCAAATGTAGGCAAAGACAAATTATTACAGTGAAATATCATTATAACGAATAGTCGTTATCGTTTGATTTGACTGTATATGGATTTATAGAAATAATTGTGGGATATGAGATAAAGGAATTATGCTTCCAAGAATACCCTGATTTTGGGAGTGGGGTGGGGGTCATCATCAATCTGATGTGACTGTCAGATAATGAAGTTTAATTTTAGGTTGATATACTCGAAAACACCAAAATAAAATGCCTGAAATTGACCGGCCGCCAGTGAAAGAACCTCTAAAACTCAACTTTGGGATCATATTGTTTTAAATACAATAAATTAAATAATCAATTGAAAAATGCTATAGTATAGCTAGTTCTATCATATTAATTCCTATAAAACTTAACCATCATAATTTATTTTCAAACTAAATGACCCCTTATAGTTGCGAATTGACTTATCATAAGACATTATTTACACTCCTTTCAACAATAAGCAACAAATATTAGATAAGTACTATATATACTATGCGTTTGTCATTATATATCTTGATTAAGTTAGATGTGTTTTACTTTAATTATTTATCAGCTTAAGATAAATCACTTAATTTGATAAAAACATTGAATGTGAGTCTTTATACATATTATTTATATTGAATGGGGTGGACCACCAGATGGACCCTATGCTTATTTGAAAGATGGAATACAATTTTGTTTTATCATCTAACATATAGTGAATCCGAAAAGCCAAAGAAATAAACGTGTTCGACTAGTCCTATAAATCATGAACTGGCCAAGGGTCAATAAAGCAAATAGCTGGAAGTCATTTACAACTTGCTGTTGCTGAAACACTCACTAGGATCAATTGCGCCAACCAAAGTTAGAAAATTAGGTATTGTCTTTATTGAAAAAAACACAAGGGTCGAGATAATCTGCAAACAGAACTAATAAGACATGTTTTTGTATGGCTAGTTTGTTGATATTTGCATTTCACATGTATATCAAATTATCTATATGTGACATATCTAAAACCAAATTAATAGTCGCTGTAATCATCTAAAATTTATTAAATGTAAAATTTAAAATGATTCGAATTATATTAAAGTCATGAATATATTAGTCCAATGTTATGGATTAATATAATTAGGTTAATAATTTAGGTTCAATAAATACAGATTTAACTAAAATACAAGTTAATTGATTTGGGCTATAATAAACGTCACACCCCTCCCTGGGGTCGTGACCCGTGCCCGATAGGGGCACGTAACCATCCACTAAGTCGAATTTCTTCTTATTCACGGCCTAGAATTCTACCGAAATTTCGGCAGAGTTTCCTCTGTTTTATTGC
>JAOTQR010117724.1:0-24508 GCA_025774065.1 Solanum ossicruentum | reverse complement strand
CTATCTCAAAACAACCTTCCCTTCCTTCAAATACTTATCTACAACATAGTAGAGGATAAAACTAGCATTAGAAGCCAGTAAATACATCTTGGCATCTCAATACCATAAGAAAACAATACACGGGCAGCAAGCGGGTGTTTATAAACCCGGGCGTATTCCTTTAACCTTTCTGCCTCTAATTGTATTTTCCAACACATATTCACACATACACATCATGATCAGCCTATGTTAATGCCATAAAATCCTTACAACAACCCATAAAGCACACATATCACAATTCCATAAAATCTAAAAACGGACAGCATAATGTTACCTTCCTTCGCTACATTTCGACATCGACAATCCCAAACCTATTCCAACTTTAACAAAACTGATCCAGCAATATTTACACATACAAACAGCCTTTAACCAGTCCCCAAAGAGTAGAGAATTAGTCATTAAGGATGTGAGGCAATAGCATTCTATCCAACAACCCATAAGTTCCAATCAACATAACGTTTAAGATAATCCAATAAAATGCGCTTGTTAAATGAAACCAAAATCAGGGAAGCAAATTTAGTATAATATCTATAACTCTTACCATATCAAGAACACCAAGTTCTCTTGATAGTACAACTTAAAAACCATAGAGAAATCACCAAAACAAAAAGGAAAAGGTGCACCAACTTTCTGCACAGAATCTGTCCAACAGTTTCAGCAAGTGTAACCAGCAGCTATTTCTTATTTTTCATGATGAAACTATACTAAATACACAAATATAATTACTTAACTTTGTCTTCAAGGTTTAGAGGCTCCTTAATAACCCTAGAAAAGTCATTTGTATGCTTCACAAAGTTGAGAAAAGTTGAGAGCAAGTTTAGAGAGCAATCTATTTTTTTTTTTGTTTGTGTTCAAGATAACAATGCCTTGTGGGAGCTGCTTTAGGCCCTTTTTAAAGGGATCATTGGCCGAATTACTAAGGCTAATTAATCCTTACATCACCAAGTAAGTGATGCAGCTGCTTGGCCATTTTACTTGGGCCTTTTGGCGCTCCAAATACATGGGCCTTTGCTGCCCATTTTTCAGATTTCTTCTTCTTAATTTGTTGGGCCTAACTTGCTAAGAATATTGTAATGGTTTTGGGCTTCCGTTATATCTTTCTTGGGCTGATCATATAGTCCCCTTAATATGCTAATCCATGGGCCAAATTTACACTCTTAACACGGACTTTATTCATAATCAAATACAAATTTGACGTCGAGCCCCGTCTCCGTTTAACTAACAAATTTAAGCTAAGCAAGTAGCTAACTCACCTACTTTCTTCCTAAGTCCTACAAGCACCTTAATTCCCTTACTTTATTTTAAGGTCGTAACCTCCTCACTTCGACACAAAACATGTATTCACTCGACCCTCTTAAGCGTTAGATGCACATATAGCCCATTAACGCGAGATTCAAGCACTTTTAAAATTTAGCATCAATTGACCAACCATGTCATGTTTTAGTTGTATTGTGCCAATATTGTAAGGTGTGGGGTGTTACAAACGGTTGGCTAGATTGGGGGTTAGGTAAAAAGAGGTTCACAATTATAGTTTAGTAGTAGTTGTTGGTTCTTAGTCTTCATTAGTTGAGGAGGTAAAGACGAAACAAGTTCTTGACTAGGCCTTGTTGGAGTTGAAGGCCTTGGTTAGAGATGGTAAGGTGGAAGTTTTCTTCCAAGTGGGAGATGGTGCTCTTTGGTACTAAGGTAGATTGTGTGTGCCTATTAACTTGAGGAATTGATTTTAGATGAGGCTCATAATTCTTCCTATTCATCCGATTCTACAATTATTAATAAAGATTTGAGGGATGTGTTTTAATGGGATGGTATGAAGAGAGATATTGGTAAGTCTGTATCCGGTTGACATAGTTGCCAACAAGTGAAAGCCTAACATCAAAGGCCAGATGGCCAAGCCGAAAGAACAATCAAAACTATTGAGGATATGCTTTGGGCTTGTGTTTTGGAGTTTAAGGGTAATTGGGATGATTATCTTCCACTAATTGAGTTTCCTTATAATAATAGCTATCATTTAAGCATTGGTATGACTCCTTTTGAGGCTCTTTATGATAGATGTTGTAGATCCCCGGTTGGGTGGTATGAAGTAGGAGAGATGACTTTATTGATTACGGATTTGGTTATAGAGGCCTTATAGAAAGTGAGGTTTATAAGAGAGAGATTGAGAACAACCAAAATTAGGAAAAAGTCCTATGCCAATGTGAGGAGAAAGAATCTTGCATTTAGAGTTAGTGATTGGGTCTATGTGAAGGTTTCACCCATGAAGGGTGTGGTCCATTTTCGAAAAAAAGGTAAATGAAGTCCAAGATATATGGGTCCTTATAGGGTGTTGAGGAGGATTTTTAGGGAGGCCTATGAGTTGGAGTTGATTAGTGAAATGAATATGGTTCATCCCGTCTTCCATGTATCTATGTTAAGTAAGGGTGTGGGTGACCCAAGTGCTATTGTACGTCTAGATGTCGTGGGTTTGGTTGAAGACAATTTGACTTATGAAGAGGTTCTGAGAGAAATTTTGGATAGGCAAGTGAAGAGGTTGAGGAACAAAGATGTTGTTTCCGTCAAGGTTCTTTGGAGAAACCAACAAGCTGAGAGTGCTACATGGGAAGCCCAAGCAGCCATGCAAAAGCGATATCCCTATCACTTCCATCCTACTCAAGCCTAAGGTACTAATTTAAGTCCCCTTTGTGATTTCAAGTCTTATGTTTCATCCCTTATGTCATCTGCATGCATTCGTATTTATGTTGATAAGTTTATGGTGATTTTGATTCTTATGTTGAGATTTTTCAAAGTGGTGTTTAAGTGCATTATCGCATTCTTATTGGGGATGATTCCTTCTTGTTTACTCTTTTTAGTACACTTCTTTGACATTTGCGGACGAATGTTCCTAAGGGGAAGATATTGAAATGCTCCAAAAAGTGCCCGAAAATGTGCCTTGGAAATGCCTATAATCGTAATTTCTATGTATCTCAAAATTCGTGCATGATATCAAAAATTAGACTTCATATTCTTGATCAAGGGGTGAAATTGAGTGGAGAACGAGTATAATCCTGATTTTAGATCAACCATACTATAATTTAATTTTTCAATGTTTGCGCTAAATAATAGGGGTGCGCATCGGCTCCGCGACGCGGAGCCATCTCGGAGAGGTGCATTTCTTTGTCAGTTTTTATGGCCTAAAGCTTTGGGGTCTTGGGTCTAAGCCTTCCCATGTATAAAAACACCTATACTTAGTCATATTTCAACTTCATATCATATAAGACATCCCCAAACCCTCTTAAGCACTTAGACAAATATTTTATCCAAATTCAAGTGTCCCATTCTTATTGCGTATCTTAAAGTTTTTGTTCAAGCTTCAATTTCTTATTCAAATCTTCATGAAAAAAATCTCCAATGTTGAGATATATTGGCTTCAACCATTGGGTCCTTTCAACCATGGTGTCTAACCTTCCTTTTACCAAATATGCATGTTTTCAAGTTATATTATCTATGGGTTTATCTTTCTATGAAAGTTGATTATAAACTATGTTGTGGTTTTACAATGTGTTGACTTTTTGAGCATGTTTTGATCTATGAATCTATGACCCATTATGTGATTTGATGAGGGGTTTTGATATACTTGAAAGAGGGTATTACCTAGTTATGGTGGATAGTTTTACATTCATTTTTTTCACATGATTTCACTATTGAATTTCATGATTTTACACTAGCATTACACATCTATGAAGTGTTTGATAAATTTCTGGTTAAGGTTTCTTGAGCTATTAAAGGTCTAGTGAATTGCTTATGAACTGAATGACTTTTGATGACGAAAGGAATGTATGCGTTTCATTTTAATGAGAAGTACCTATAGTGTTGTAAGTTGACCACACCTAGTTGAGGAGGTTATATGCCACAACCACTATGATGAGGGATGGGATTGGGGTGGTATGCCCATCTACCTAGTGGGAGGTATATTCCTCAATCACTTTGATGGAGGGTGGTCACGTTCATCTAACAATTAGGGGGTATATTCCACGATCACTTTGATGGGGAGTGGTCATGCTCATCTACCAATTGAGGGTAGATTCCTCAATCACTTTGATGGGGGGCTGATCATGCCCATTTACCAATTGAGGGGTAGATCTTTCAATAACTTCCCAAGTGAGTGGCCACGCATTGGATTCCAAGTACTAGTTTGCTTGGTCTATAAAAATGGTCTCTTCCTACATATGTCATATGTTCTATATAAGCGTGTTTTACATCGAGCATCATTCATGCATGCCATATTGTTACTATACTCATCCATTGACTATATTTATGCATTTTGATTTTGCTGTCTAACTCCTATTGCATTGCATCCTACATACTTAGTATATTCAAACATACTAATACATTCTCTATGCCTACATGATTTTACCATGTAGGAATCGGAGCTCCACTTGATCATCTTCCTCCTCTGCGTGGCTAGTACTATCTTTGAAGCATTTTTGGTGAGTCCATAACTCTGAGGATGTTATCTATTGATCTTACTCTCTTTTATTTATTGAATGCTTTTAACTATTGTAAGGACCCCAAAAAAAGCCCGAAAATATGTCTCGCAACTTCCCAGAATAGTAGTTTCTATATATCTCAAAATCCATGCATTATTTCCAAAATCCAACTTCATATTGTTGTTTAAGGGGTCATATTGAGTGGAAAATGGGTCTAACCCAAATTTTATCAAAATTTAAAAATCACAAAAAATGCTATTTATGAGGGTCATATCTCTTAGCACACAAATAATTTAGTGGCCCTCGACCTACCAAATTTGATCCCTTTGAATTAGCTTTCCAGCGTACTTCATTTCACCTCATTGCGAGTTTGGATGAAGGATTTATGCCCATTTTTGTAGAACTCGTTTGTGCAGAAAATGTAGATTCCAGTGGGGTTTTCACATCACCTTATTGTTTTTGGTGCATGTTTTAATTTTTTCTATCTATGACTTGTAAATCTTAGGCCTAAGGGTTCCCACACTTGAAAATACATATACATAGCCTTATTTCACCCTGGTATCATCCTAAACATTCCCCAATACTTACTCAAACACTTAGACTCACATTTCACCCTACATTCAAGTCCCAAATTCGAGACCAATCTTAAGGATTTCATCAAGGATCTCATTCAAGCTTCAAGTCTCTATTTCCAATCTTCTTCGAGGGTTCTCCAAAGTCAAGGTATGTGGTGTTGAACCATTGCGTCCTTTCACCCATGGTGCCTAAGCATCCTTTTTACTAATATTTCATGATTTAAAGTTGATTTTACATGTGGGACTTTTATATTGAGAAATTTACTTCAAAGTGATTTTAGTTCATAAAGTATGATTTTTTTTAGCATGCTTTGAGCTCTAAATCTTGGATCTAATGTTGGATTCAATGAGGGCTTTTGATGTGAATATCTTGAGGGTATTGCAAGGTGTTAATTGATGATTTTATTACAGATTTTCTTTCATGATTTCATCTCTAAATTGCATGGTCTTTTACCCCCATTAGACACCTCCCAAGTGTTTGCTAAAATGTCCAACAAGGGTTTCTTAAGGAATTGAAGGTCCAATGCATGTCATATGAGTTGAATAGTGTTAATATGATTATATTATAATGAAATGATGATGAAACAATGATGTGCATATGATGTAAAATGAAGAGAGGAAATATAAGTATATGATGACTTTATGATTATGAAAGTATGTTGTATATGTGTAGAATTCATGAAAAATATTTATGATGTTGCAAGTTGGTTCCTTTGTTGAGGGGGTACCAAGTTTCAATCACCTTGTTGAGAGGGTACCAAGTCTCAGTCACCTTGACGAGGGTGTGCCAAGCCTTGATTGCCTTGTTGAGGGGGTACCAAGCCTCAATCACCTTGTTGAGAGGGTGCTAAGTCTCAATCACCTTGACTAGGGGTAACAAGCCTCGATTGCCTTGTTGAAGGGGTACCAAGCCTCAATCACCTTGTTGAGAGGGTACCAAGTCTCAATGACCTTGAAGAAGGGGTGCCATGCTTAGGATGCGTTGTTAAGGGTGTATCAAGCTCAATCATGTTCAAGGAATGGTGTGCTTTGGAGTTGGAAAGTAGTTCACTTGGTCTATGATGATGGTTTATTCCTATGCATGCTCTAATTCTATATAAGCATATGATTCAGTTACATGTTTTACTTCAAGTATAATTCATACATGTCATATTGATAATATGCTATCCATTGTCTATGTTTATGCATTTTGTCTATGATGTCTATCTCTTGTTGCATTGCATCCCACATACTTAGTATATTCAAACGTACTAACACATACTCTATGCCTACATGATATTACCATGTAGAAATCAAAGCTCCATTTGGTCATTCTCCTTCTCCACGTGGCTAGTGATATCCATTCAAGCTAGTTTGTGAGACTTCATGTCCGAGGACAATATCTTGTACTTACAATATGTGTTTAAGACTAATTTTTTCCTTTTTGGTATACTTGACTATGAGGGTAAACCCAGTTGCTTGTCTTGGCCCCCGCTAAATTCTATGTTAGAGGTGTTGTTGGTCAAAGTATGTATTATTATTGAGCATTGACTTATTTATGATATCCAAGCTATATATATATATATATATGTATATCTCCTATAGTCCCAATTCCCCCTTGTTTATGTTTCTTACATTGCTTTACATTGCTTCCGCGACCAATGATGTGTACTGATATGCTATGAGGCTTGTTTGGTGTTCCTTTGAGTTCCCCATTCGCCGGTCACATCTAGGCCCTATGCTTAGGTCATGACAAAGATGATATTAGAGCACTAGGTTGATAGATCCTAGTTCAACACACCGTGTCAATTAGAGTCTTATTCATGGTTGTTTTGTGTACCACAACTACGAGTAGGAGGCTATGAGACATTTTAGAAAATGTTTCCCTTCTTCATAGTCTATGTCATGCTTTAGAAATAAGATAGGAATTTCCCCTCTAACGAATGTTTTTTTCTCTTCAAGTTGATCATGTCGCTTCGAAGAGGAAGGCAAAGGGAGGTTAGTAGAAGGTTTTGATGTTGATAGGTCCGAGTTTCAAGATTTCTTTCATTATTACTTTTGGTTGGTAGTGGGCTTTTTGTGTTTCCCAAGTTGGATGTGAACATTTGGTGTTTATCTCTTGGTTGTGTATATTGTTGCTAGAAAGTTCATTGGTATTGATTCGGTTTTGTATTGTATTATGTCTAGGTTTGTGGCTTGTTGGATTTGATGTGGTGGATTTTGATTTTGTACTTGGGATGGAATAGTTGCATGCATGTGTATCTCCTTTGTGCTAGGACCCGTAGAGTTATAATCTGACCCCCTAATGAGTCCGTCTTTTGGTGGGTAATTGATAAATAGTAGCAAGGGAGGTAGGTCCATTTCTTGTCATAAGGTACAATTGATCTCTAAGGGGTTGCATTTATCATCTTGTGAGAATTGGAGGTGTTGAACCTAGGTTGCTTTGTAATAAAATTGGTATTGGTGGTAGATGAGGCCTTGAATGTCCCTTTCGGATATTTTGAATTTTGGGTAGTGTGTTTTCGTTTGACTAGTACGCAGGTTATGCCTACAAGTCTCATGAATAAGATCTTTATTCCCTACTCTAATAGGCTCATGGTGCTTTTGGTGATGATAGGATGATTCGTTCCCTAATGAGCTAGTGCATATGAGCTATTCGAGGGTAGTATTACAAGTTTAAGGAAGGAGGTTGGATGCTAGATAATAGAAATGCGAATTTTGGTTGTAAGAGGTTGCCTTCCTAGGCCATGTCGTGTCAGGTGATGGCATTAAGATGGACCTTAGTAAGACGAAGATGATTAGCTATTAGACTAGACCTTGACTTCCTTGGCATTTTTGTGGTGATTTCAAGTAATGAGCATTGATTTCTTTAGTGCTTGTGAATCATTTGGGGGTAGTGTTGCAAGTCTTGGAGGATGAGAGGTTGTTTGCTAAATATGATGAGTGTGCATTATGGATAGCAAGAAGGTGGTTAGAATTCTTCGAAGATTATGATATGAGTATGCATTATTTTTCCCGGTAGGACTAATGTTGTGGTTAGTGCCTTAGGTGGATTTACATGTCTTGATGAGGGTGCAAAAGAGGAGACTAGTAGGATCCATCAATTGGTTAGATTGGAAGTTAGGTTGAGGGAAGTTGAGAGTGGTAGTATAGTGTTCTTAGTGGTTTCGAATCTTCTTTGGTTGAGGAGGTCTAGATTAGGCAAGGCCTTGATTCCGCTTTATTAGAGTTGGAAGTTTTGGGTATGAAGATGATAGAGTGGAGGTTGTTTCCTAAGGGGGAGATGGTGGTTTATGGTACCAAGTAGGTTTGGTGTGTTTAATGTTGACAATTGAGTTATGGTTGTAAATCTTTATAGGGTGAACAGGGAAGTTGGCAAGGTTGCATAAGTTTGGAGATTGCCTATGAAGAGGAGTTTGGTTAGCACATTTCTTTATTCTTCTATGTTGAGGGGATATGTTGGTGGCTCCAATATTATAGAACATTTTGAGGTTTTGGATGTTATGGAGGGTAAGTTGGCTTAGGAGAAGATCCCAGTGGAGGTATTGGATGGATGAGTGGAGAAGTTGATTGATAATGATGTAGTGTTCTTCAAGGCTCTTTGAAAGAGTTGTCTAGTCGAAAATGTCTCTCGGGGAGTGGGCATGGAAAGCAATACCCATATCTCTTTCATTGTAATCAAGCTTATCATAACACATCAATTCATTTATGATTCCAAGTCTCATACTTCAGCCCTATGTAATTCATATGCATTCATGTTTAAGTTGACAAATTTACGATGATTTTATACTTATGTTGTGATTTTGAAAATGATTTTTGAAAAGTAATGTTGCATTCTTGTTGTGGCTGATTTGTTCATTATTACTCTTCTCTTGTACGTTTCTTTTACATTCAGGGATGAATGTTCCCAAGGGGAAGATATTGTAACGATTCCAAAAAGTGCCCGAAAATGTGCCTCGAAAGTGCCCAGAATCATATTTTCTCAGAAGCATTATTTCGAAAATCTGACTTTATATTCTTGTTTAGGGGTCAAATTAAGTGGGAGATGAGTCTAACCCAAAATATTTGAGCAACCGTATCAAAATTCAAAAATCACAAAAAATGCTATTTAGAAGGGTCAACTTTGAAGGGGAATATCTCATAGCACACAAAGAATTGAGTGTTCCTCAACCTACCAAGTTAAATCCCTTTGAATTATCTTTCCATTGCAATTGGTTTCACCTCATTCCGAGTTCATATGAAGGATTTATTGCAATTTTTGTAGAACGCATTTGTATAGAAAATGCAGATTCCAGCGGGGTTTTCGCATCGCCTCTGCGATGCGCCCCTGTTGTTTTTGGTGTCTGTTTTAATTTTTTTGGTCCAACACTTGTAAGTCTAGGGCCTAAGGTTTTCCACACTTTAAAATACATACACTTAGCCTTATTTCACCCTCATATCATCCTAAACATTCCTCAATACTCATTCAAACACTTGGACTCATATTTCACCCTAAATTCAAGTCCTAAACTCAAGACCAAACTCAAGGGTTTCATCAAGGATCTCATTCAAGCTTCAAGTCTCCATTCCCAATCTTCTTCAAGGGTTCTTCAAAGTTAAGGTATGTGTTGTTGAACCATTGGGTCCTTCCACCCATAGTGCTTATGCCTCTTTTTTACTAATATTGCATGATTTAAAGTGGATTTTACATGTGGATCTTGTATATTGAGAAATTTACTGCACAATGATTTTAGTTCATGAAAGTACAGTTGTTTTAGCATTAGAGTCCTATGTCACACCACGTCAGACATCACCGTCATCTCCAGATGCTCTCACTAGTCGCTGGTTTGTAGAAGGTGTGTAGGATGTCGACATAGAGGACATACAGAGGAATAAGCAAGGCAAACTAGCCGACTCCATTTGTAGGAGCCCCAGATCATTTTCCTCTTGACTAGACAGTGTCCTCGATCTCCAAGGCACCGATAGAAGATATGGGCTCCAATGGCTAGCAAAAGCACTAGGAATAATAATCCATCACCATTGGAGAATAGGCCACAACCTAGGGATTTCAATGATAATGCCTATGGATGGAACCAATATCGATTGAATCCCATGGCCATGGATGTACTAGAGCTATAGTGTTTCCACCACTACTGGCCGACACTAAGTTCATCATGTCAGGTGTATTGTTTCAAGTGCTTCAAAATAATGGTTTATTCAAGCGTCTACCTTCCGAGGATCCTCATAGCCATTTCTTTTGTGTGCAAGAGCATGATGGGGATGTAAAATCTTTCCATGGATGCTGTTGGGTTAGGTGTGTTTCCTCTATCCCTTACCGGCAATGCAGCAGCTTGGCTATCAGAACTCCTACAAAGCTTAATCACTAGTTGGGCCAAATTGCAAATAGCCTTTCCGGAAAGGTACTTTCCAAGGTCAAAGAAGCTCAAATTAAAAGATCAAATCAACAATTTTGAGCAATTTCCAGGTGATTCCAGCACAATGTGGGAGATATTTACCAAGTGCTTGAGAAGTATTTCAGACCATAAGATCGTGGACGATGCCTTAGTAAAGATTTTCTATCAGTCTCTTGACGAGAATAGTCAAGCTCGTGCCGATTCCATTATGGGAGACATTTTCTTGGATCAACCATTCACAAGGATTGCTGAAAGGATGGTTCAAGTAGTCAAAACCAACACAGTGTAGGGGAAAAGGGAGAGAGCTTCTACAAGGAGTTCATGGGTAGTGAATACTAGTTCAGAGCAAGCTAAGATCAACCAGAAGATAATGCAATAACTTGCTTAACTCTGCACGAGTATGGACTCGGTAGTTAAGCAAAATCATGAAAGAGTGCATGCGGTAGTGCACCAGCTTCCTAGAACGCCCATGTATGAAGAACATTATTTTGATGAATATTCTTGCTTTGTTAGTAACCAAGAGGTAGGTTTTCAGAACAATGCCCAAGGGTCCAATTTGGACTATTGGAGTGAAGGTTTTAAAAACCATGGTCGGAACTATAACTGAGAGGGTGATTGTAGAGATAACCATGGGGGTTATTTTGAAAGAGATAGAGTTCAAGAAGATGAGTAGGGTGGAAGATATGGGTATAAAATGGTTATTGTGTGCCACCCCATAATCGTGATACCGGGGCTAGTAAATCAAGAATTGAAGAGATGTTTGATCGGTTGACGAAAAAGGCCAAAACACAAGATGAGACTTTAAAGGGAATAGAAGCTAATATTTCAAGTATAAACCATAAAATGGAGCCTCATTTAGTAGCCATCAAGCAATTAGAGCAATAATTCGGCCAAGTGTCTACCCACTTGAATCAACACCAAAAAGGTACATTGCCAAGCAACATAGTTCAAAACCCGAAAAATCATGGGCATTGCATGGTGGTCATGACTAAGGGAGGTACGAGTATACCATTGATCCTCCAATGCTAATAGTTGTGGATGACGAGCATGAAGAGATAATTGTGGAAGAGGGTGTGAATGAAAGAGAAGAAGGTAACAAGGATGGGGTAAGCAGTGAAGTGGCTAAGGAGCCAGAGAAAGGTAAGACCAAGGTTTTCTCCTCCCTTTCCACAAAGACTCAAGAAAAAGGAGGAGGACGGTAAATTCAAACATTTCATCTCCATTTGAAGTAATTATCCATCAACATTCCTCTTATTGAAACATCAGAGAAATTATCTGGTAATGCTAATATATGAAGGATTTGATGACTAAAAAGACCATGATGAGCCAAGAGCTTTCATAAGAGCTCCAACAATATAGTGCCATTACCACCAATTCTTTGGTCCATAAAAGGAAAGATCCCTGTGCATTTACTATCTCTTCTATGATCAGCAATATAGAGTTTGCAAGAGCATTGTGTGATTTGGGAGCAAGTATCAATTTGATGCCTTTTGCAGTATTTAAAAAGCTTGGTTTGGGTTCTTCTACGCCTATGAGAATGATGTTATTAATGATGGATAAAACAATCAAGAAAATGGATGGAATACTCTATGATGTATTAGTGAAAATGGACAAGTTCATATTCCCACTAGCTTTTGTGATTCTTGATTGTGAAGTTGATTTTGAGGTCCCTATTATCTTGGAAAGACCATTTATAGCCACAGGGAGAGCCCTGGTAGATATGGATTTCGATCACCTTAGATTTAGGGTGAATGATGCAGAAGCAGTTTTTGATATTCTCTAATCTATGAAGCATCCAAATGAACTATAAAGAGAAGTTTGGGTTGTTGAAGAATTTTAAGCAGTCAAGATGGCTAAGTCATGCCGCGATATTAACTCAGGTCCTACTTGGGAGGCAACCTAAGAGATATTGATGTATTGCTTGTTTTAAGGTTTATTTTCATTGTGTGGATTCTTAGGTAGTGTTTTGATTGTGTGTTGATTGTTATTTTTAGACATTAGATTAGTTGCATTTTGGATAATGGTGTATTTTGAGAAGATTGTGCAGGTGTAGAACAATATGGCAAAATTGTGGAGATTTGAATCTGAAGGAGTCTCTACGACCAGGCCTATGAGTCGTATTGCACTTTATAACTCATTATCCTATCTCGTAGAGAGTTATAGTGATCAGATGATGTTTATACTCTAGCTACGAGCCAACTTTACAACTCATAGTCGAAGCTACAAGTCGTGAATAGGGTTCGTAGTATCCAGGTATAGTTTGAAACTTTTCTAAGTATGAAGTGGTCTACAAGACTAGGATCTATGGGTCGTAGACAAAGCAATGATCTATAATATGGGTTTTGTAGACTCGACCTGGTGAATTTAACCGCATCTCAGTAAGGTATAAATAGTGGTCAAATTATATTAACCCTAATTATCGCACAGTTACCCCTATCCTTTTTCCCTCTTTTATTTTTGATCATTTTCCATCACTCCATCCCCATTTTCGGCAAGTAATTTTGGTGGCTAGGTTTCGACACTTATTCTTCTCATTTCTTCAATTTTTCCATTCATATGGTATGTTCCTTGATTTAGTTTAACTTCAAAATTTGGTTTGCTTTGAATGGTTCAACTGATTATTGAGAATGAAATGCACACCAAAGCATGTCATTTCTATTTGTGGTGAAATTGAGAAGAAGGAACTAGGGTTGCTTTGAGTGAAATTAATTGCGTTAGCTCAAAGTTGAATGATTTTTCTGTGTTAGTATAGATGGATGATCATACTTTCATGTTATTTGTTGATCAAACAAATGAATGTTCAGTGGTTTGTTTTGCAAGGTCATGGGATCATGATAGCGTTTGGGCTATCATGATGTAGTTGGAATTATAGGTTAATGAATTCTTCTTATGCTCATTGAACTATTTCCCTTAATGACTGTGTATGTGTTTGAGTGCTTGTTTTATATGATTTGGGGATGGTCACATGAGTTTATATCTAAATGAGTTTGGGAAGATTGAGTTGATTGAGTATTCATTGCTATATTTTTTGTTGATAAGGGTAAATAGTTGCTTTGAAAGAATGTTTGGGGACTAGGTCATATGCTTCTAATATGAGTGCTTGCATGACCTGCTTCGGTGCTGTTAGGGCAATTTTTGAATTATTTGAAAGGTCAATGTGGTGAGTTGAGGTGTTTTTTATACCTATTGGGTCCTACAATAGGAGTCTTCTACGACTCGTAGATAAGTCTACGAGTAATTACCTCTCGTAAGAATTGACAATGACTTAAAATTCCTCAGTACTCATCATATGACACCCACCTATGAGTTGTAAAGCCTGCTATGAATCGTAGTTGGGTCTCGTGGACTCATGCTTGTTTAAATTTGGTCCCTTAAAATTTATACAAAACCAGTCTATGACCCGTAGCCATGGCTACGAGTCATAACTGTTTCTCGTATATAGTTCTAGTGCTTAAAATTGTTGTTCACCCCTTACGAGATCACAGTATGACTTATAGTCCTAACTACAAGTCATACATGGCTCTCATAATAGCTGACTGCAACTGATCCAAGTAACCTTTTCGTATGTTTTTCTTTCATTCTTGTCTTTCATTTGCTTATTGTTTTGGGCTAATCATTATTTGTTTATAATTGTTATAAGATATCATGGACCCTAAAAGCAAACTTGCAGTAATCAAAGCCTTTATGAGATAGCTCAGAGACAAGCCTACGGATACTGATCATTCAGACGGCAATTGGACCTAGTTGAGTCGGTCAATTGAGGTTCTCAATGTTCGTCCTGACCCAAGGCTAAGGTGCGTCTAACTAGGGTTACTATAGGATCTACTCAGACGTAGGTCTAAGATGATAGTCCCTCCTAGTCTAAGGAGGAGGGAAATGGTAATGATTCTGAGCAGGGTACACCTCAAATGACTCTTTCAGGCACGGAGTCTAGTTCCAAAGAGGCCTCTCAGGTCAAAGGAGATGCGTAGTCCTCGGATGGCCCATCTATTTCTTTAACATCGGATCCTAGGACTCATCGATGGGGTGTCGGGAGCATAGAGGTCATATTTAATGAGGGCTTATAGAAAAATAGGAAAGGGAAGATTGTACAGTCGATTTATGAAGAGCCCCGATTTATTGATATTGGATTGAGCTATGTCCCAGGATTTGAGGACGCTATGACACGACATGGGCTCAGGTGGTTGACTGCTAAGCTTGATCATTTTTCTCCTATCATGGTGCGGGAATTTTATGCAGCTTATGCAACCACCAGACTTCATTGTCTTCACAAAGGGAAGAAACCTCTCAAGCAGCCTAGATTGAGAGCTTTTAGTGAGGGGACGCCAGGTAAATATATCAGAAGAGACGATCTGCCATGTGCTAATTGGTCCTACGTACTGAGCACCAAGGTGTACAATCGTGTTTCATTGTAGATTGAGACAAATTAGGACAGCTATGATTGCGAAGGATATGGTATAGAGGACAGAGCTGTTAAGATGGGTTGCAAGACATACTATTGAATGTGGTCCAAAGCATGACTGGTTCACTTCACATTCAGAGTCTATTGTAAAGGCTTCCCTCTCCTTCCCCGCCAAGTTTTGGTGGGCTATTGTAAGATCTCGCATCCAACCGACTTTGATGGATAGTGTGCTTACATCGGAGTAAGCAGTTTTGGTAGCTAGCATCTTAGCTGGCTATGACATCGATTGAGCACGGCTCATAGCTGAGCAAATTCATGAGTCAGCGCTCAGGAGGACCAGATGCATACTATTCCTGATTCTGATCTATAGACTCTACCTAGCATCAAAGGTGGAGTTATCAATTCATATAGATCCTTGATCTAGTTGCAGCCCTCCATATTATAGATCCCATCCTGATTAAGGCTGATGAGAACCCCGTGGAACTTCTAAGGGCATAGCCACCTCTCCTACCGAATCCATTTATGCTAGAGCCATAGGTTGAGGGTTCCACGACTGCCCCCACAACTACTCCAAATGCTACTACTGATGATAAACCCTAGTAGCCCGAGGAAATTGACATTGAGCGGGATCCCACTTTAGTTGCACCTGCACCAAATGCTATGACATCATAGGCTTCTACACCAAGCATGATTCATATGTCCGCTATTTCTTTTCAAACCATAGTACAGAGGTTATCACAGATTGAGGCTCAATTGTTTCGGCTCATGCAGTAGTTTAGGCCTTGGGTTTAGCAGACAGTTAAGGATTGAGAGGCTTGATGCACGACATTAACAATTTCCATAGTCGAAGAGCATATTGCTATTGTGTATGCTCGCATTGACGCCTTTGAGGATCAAGTACAGAAGATACTAGCCAAGGCTCGTCCATCAGACTTGTCAGCCTTTCATAAGGAGCTAGCAAAGTTTAAGGCTAACTTGACTTCTTTATTAGCGGCTCCAAGTACAGTTCCCAAGTCTACACCTTTGGAGAAGCCACTATTTGATCTTTCTATTTCAGATGATCACGCACAGCCTTCCCGCGGGAATAGACTCCTTGTGGAGAGTGATGATACAGAGGGGTGGTAGGTGTGTCAGAAGACTTTCGAGATTGATGAAGAGGACATAGAGGATAAACTCGGGCAAGTCTTGCAGATGTCAAGAGAAGAAGAAGAGAAAAGACAAGCCCAAGAGAAAGATAGATTGATGGGTATTGGCTCATCTAGTGCACTACTGCATAGACTACCCCACTAGAGAGAGATCATCAGAGGCGGCCAGAGACTCTTGCATAGGCATTAAGATATGTTTGTTTTTTTGACCCCTTGTATTTATTTTGATTTTGATAATGTACATTACGGACAACGTATATTTCTTTCGATGGGGTATAAGTAGCTATGGACTAGGGTGAAGGCTGAGTAGTTTTTAGTCATAATCACCCCCAAATTTTGATCCCGAGGTTTTCTTGCCTATGTTTTTGTCTTCCTGGATATTAAATTTTTATTAAACCGGCATATTTAGGATGTCTTAGATAATATCTGCAGTATATAGTAGTTAAACTTATGGCATGTATCTTATTTTTGATATTTTATGAAATATTTTGAAATTTGTGCACATGAAATGTATTTATTAGTAGTTACTTTGCAACCATGCATTTTTGAATGATTTGGCAATGTTCTAATTAAGGAAAGGCAATTTCATACATGAAGCATGATCTGTGAGTTTTTTTTAGCTTTGTATGCAATGTCATGTGTATGTGAGCTAATTTTGTTGTATTCATGCATTGTGTGTTGATCCAGAACTTGCCTTATTACTTTATGTTGGACTGGAGATTATATGGATTCCGAAGGGACCTTAGGCCCCAGTTCTATGAATTAGCCCACTTTTGCATAAATGACCAACCAAATGAGAATTTTATCCCTTGTTCTAAATGTTTGAGCCTTACATGTGTTTCTTTCTTAGCACCTAATTTGCCTAACCTTGTTTAGTGAAAAACCTTGATATTGGCCTTGGTCTATCCTTGAGCCTTGTGAACCTTGACTTAGGCAAAAGGCCTAATTGAGGGTGGCTACTAAATGTGGCCCTAGTTTAGGGATTTGATATTGTGTACTTCACCATAGACCAAAAACCTAACTTGAGGGTGGATGGTGTAGGGGTAAATTAACAAAAATGAGGTGGTGAGTTGGCAATGTGAAGAAAAAGAAGGAATCATGTACCGGGTGAAAGAAATAGAAAAATGCCTTAGATTGAGTTGAAAAGCAAAATTATGTGTGAAAATAAGGCAAAAGTTGAAAAATGAATAGAAAATACCTGGAAAAGCTTGAAGACAGAAAAAAGGAGGACAAGGTGAAAATGAATGAGTTAGTGAGCTGAAAGTGTTGAAAAACGTGGTTCAAGGTTGGCCTTTAGTCACTAATTGTCCAAACTGTCATACCAAAACCCTATGAGCCTGCGTTACAAGCTTATAAAGTTCTAAACTGATCCTAGCCTAATTAGTCAAAAGTCTGGGTCATGAGCATACAGGTAAGCCTATGGTATTGGTTATCATGCATGAATGTTATTTGTGAGAGTGAGTGTGCTTACATAGTCCCATGTTTAATTTTTGAAATCTTTATTTAGTGTTAAAGAAACATCTTTCTTGTGAGGGCATTTGCATTGCACTATCAATATTTCACTTGGCCAGTGATTGTGCATTGTTGATATTCCCTTATCATATTTGGATTGGCAAATATATCAACATGCTATGGTTTGCTTACTAGCTACATGATCTTGTTTTTGAAAAGTTGATATAGGTGCTTGATTTGGATTTGAGTATGATATATGTCATTGGAGTAGCTGCAATGTGTTGCTTTATTATCTATATAGATTGAGTCGTCGCTTGAAGACAAGCAACAATGCTAAGTTGAGGGTGTTAATGTGTTGTCAAAATACAACACATTTGATGCCTAAAACTTAGAATTTTGTGTGTTATCAATGTGGCTTTTATCATTTTTATGTGTTTTTGTAGGAAATATAGGTTGGCTCAATTTTGGGAAATATTGCAGTGTTTGCTGATTTTTAGAACATACGGAACCTTCTACGAGTCGCAGTCCAGTCTAAGAGTTGTAGAAGTGGTCTCATATGTACTTCCAGTGTTCAAAAGCAAAATCTAAAAGTTAGAAGTTCAGCTATACGAGCCCCAAGTACGAGTCGTAGTCCATTCTACTGGTTGTAAAGGGTGGTATCGTAGCAAGTTCTAGTGTTGATCAAGATTAAACTAGGAAATGCAAATGTGGACTACAACAAGACAATACGAGTCGTAAACTAGACTATTACTTGTAAAGGTTTATCATAGCAGTGAAGTCCAAAATGCAAGATGCTTACCACAAAAGCCCGAATATGGCTCATAGGGTACACTATGAGTCGTAATTGTGAGCTGTAGCAGACGCTGAGTAGTTTTTCTAATTAATTTTGGGACTCATTTGTAAATACTATAATAGTATATTTTATGTTCTTCGCAGATGTTTTACAAATTTGAGAGAGTTTTACACAGAGAGACTTACAGAGCACGAAAGTTGAGAGTAGTTTCTTAGGGTTCTATCTTTGGATACTACATTTTTGAGATCACATTCAGTTGTGGATTCATTACATTTTTCAAGCTTGTGATTATAAATACAATGTGGGTTTTGTTGTTCTTCATTCTCTTTGGGTAAGTGATTAACTATATCTTCTAGATTCATTATTTATTTGTTTGCCCAATCTATGAATAGCAAAACCCACAACTTGGGGTTGTCAGAAACATGAGAATCTAACTTAGAAAACTAGATTATTTGGACTTCTTGAGTTGTGTTTTAGTATGTATTAGCCACTTCCCCTCATTTTGTATGTTGTTTAATGGTGGCCAACATTAGACCCTGCCTAGTGTCATAATCTTGATCCAGGTAGTGATGAATAGGAAAACGGAATTGGTTAACACAATTTGATGATGTATTCTCATCTAATCAAACAAAACTAGCCAAAGAGTGGTTGACTGGGACACTAGGTAATGGTTAGTTTGGTACTCTATGGAGGCCGGCTAAGCCCAACCATGAAATATGACCTTTACCTTCAGAAGAGGGCTAGAAGAACCTAAATTACCATCTTACATGCAATGTCCTAATTGACAATTGTGTTATCCAGGTAGATTAAGTTAGTGAATCATGGGGAATGCAATTACCCATGTTGCTTTCCAGTTTGATTGTCTCTCTATTTTACTAGTTTAGTTTAATTTTCTACAAATAATTGCAACCCCCCCCCTTTAGAGAATCAAGTTCATGTCTGAATTGATTACTGGTGACCAATTGCAAAAGTACCATATTCCCTGTAGGATCAACACTAACCTTCGTTAGGTTTTTTACTTCGATGATCGCTTTGACCTTGAAATAGAGGCATATCTTGAATGTTCATCAAAATACAGCCTTCTTTTTGGCACCTGATGAGATATCAAAATACAACACATTTGATGACTAAAACATAGGATTTTGTGTGTTCTTAATATGACATTTTTGGTTTTTTTATGTTTTTATGTTTGTTTTTGCAGGAAAGCAGGTTGGTATGACTTTTGGAGAAAATTGCAAACTTTTATGGTTTTTGAAATTTTAAGAGACCCTCTACGAGTTGTAGAGATATCTACTAGTTATAGAGTGAGTTTCGTGGGGATTTCCATTAAAGAATGAAACTCTAAAGTTCAGCTATACTAGACCCCTATACAAGGCGTAGATCACTTAACGAGTCGTATTGAGGGGTTTCATGAAGATTTCCCGAGAAGGACTGAATACTGATGATAAAGTCTACGAGAAGGCGATATGAGTCATAGATCATACTATGACTCATAAAGTAGATCCATAGTAGTAAAGTCAAAGATTCAAAAAGTTGAACATTATACCCTGATTATGACTCATAAAGATAGTTACGAGTCATAACTGCGTGTTGTAGGGTCTGCCGACCAATTTTTCTAATATTTTTGCAACTTGTTTGTAAATATTATAAATAGTATAATTAGGATTATTCTAGTAAGAAGTACAACAGAATAGAGTAGAGAACGTCATTAGAGTACTTTTTAGGGTTTGATACTTGGAAACTAAATATTGGAGAGGAGAATACATTTGTGGATTTATTGTATCTTTCAATCTTGTGATTCTCAATACAAATAGAGTTGTTTGTTTTTCAATCGATTTGGGTAAGAGATTAATTATATTTTCTCAATTCATGATATCTTCATCTACCCATAGCATGAGTAGCTAAACCCATAACCTGGTGTTGTGGGAACCATGAAGATCTAGTCAAATAGACACGGATAATTTGCAATTCTTGGAATTGGTATTTACAAGTATTAACCAGTTCTCTTCATATTATATGTTTTCTACTGGCAGCCAACATTAGAACTTGCCTAGTGTTACCTTCTCGATGCAGGTGGTAATGAAAAAGAAAAGAGATTAGTTAACATGAGTTGATGATGTGTTCTCGTCTAATCAACTGAACTAGACCAAGGGGAGGTTGACTAAGACTATAGGTAATGGTTAGTTATCACGCCCCAAGTCTCGTTAGAGCGGACCGGCACCCGTTGCCGATGAGTCTCGGGAGAACCAACCTATATCTATGCACTTTCTATACTTTTTATAAAGGATTTCTATATTTAACATCCCTTTGTGCAAGTACACATTGACACAAGCCAAAAGGAAATACATGTGACTAGGCCGTTGGGGCTGTGGTGTCGAATGTACAAGATATGACCACACTTTAATTTACATAGTCTACAAAGCCTCTAGATAATAGAAAGTATCTAATACGGGTTGGGACAGGCCCCCGCCTCAATTAACTATACAATGGAAATATATAATCTTTAGACAAACACAACGCTCCAAAGCAACCTGGAGCTTGGTAACAGTAGCTAGATATCCTGGACTCTACTAGGGAGATCTACTAGTATCTGTACCTGCAATATGAAATGCAGGTCCCCCCCAAGGGACTTAGTACGAGATATTATACTGAATATATAAGGCAACAAATACTGTATTTGAAATAACAACTCAAATGAAACCATGCACTAGTGTAGAATAAGAGACCACCTTTGGATATACTTTTGGACCATGTACTTTAAGTTATTTATATTCTTTACCTTTATTGTATAATCTGTGCATATAATGTACTATAAATGACCAACTGATCAGTAGTAAATTGTATCAAGATCGTCCCTGGATAGGTTCTTCCTTAACGCCTCGGGCTACCACCCGTGATAGGATCATCCCTGGCTAGGTGATGCTTCAACCCCTCGGGCTACCACACATCAAAAACTATATACATTATCTTTCAATTACTTTTGAGATGATTCTTTTGATGGTCAAAATATTGATGCTATAAGGCTGTATAGGCAGCATGTGACATGTAAATAATCATGCAAGACAATATGGCAATGAACAGAGAATGTTACATAAGCAATGAAATGTGTATGAAATGAAACAACTCATGAACTTTGTTTTGCAACAAGAACTCATGTACTTGTTATCTACCTATGGATGTACATTTGAAGGTGACTATATGTAGGAGCATATGGATATGTGAAAGAGTGGAGATATGGCTGCTAGTCATGTAGGAGTAGATAAATGCCTTTCCTTACCGAGGGATCTATGTTTCATGCCAAATGATACGAAATCAAGTAACCTTACATACCTCGTTGTGTGACCTTGTTACTACCTTGGAGTGGCTGCTTTCCTTCCAAATATTTATCTACATCATATTAAGTAATAATAATAGTATTAGCGGCAAAGAAACACTTCTTGACAGCCCAATATCATAAAAATGATCACCCGGACAAGCTTTCAATTAGTGATGCAAAGGCATTCCTTCAACTTTTTCACTTATAATCGTATTTTCTTGCAACCTTTATTATGTACACATCATATACAACTCATTTAAAATCCTTAGCAGTCTTGCAACATCCCACAAAATATAACACATAATAATTCTTCACAATATACAATCAAGTGGCACAACGTTACATCCTTTCTCCACACTTCGACGTCAACAATCCCGAATCTGTTTTAACTTTACCTAAATTGTTTGCAAAATTTTTACCATATCAGTCTAGTCTTAATATAGTCCAAAAATAGTCCCAAAATAGGGGAAGGTTGTGGAACAACATATCATAATTCTACACAACCTACAAATGGACAGCATAACGTTACCCTCCTTCGCTACATTTCGACGTCGACAATTCCAAATCTATTCCAACTCTAACAAAACTGTTCCAACAGCATTTACACATACAAAAAGCGCTAATAGAGTCATAGAACAATAGCCAAGAAGTCATTAAGGACATGAGTCAATAGCTTTAAATCCAACAGCCCACAATTTCCAATCAACATTACACTTAAGATAACACAATAAAACTCGTTTGTTAAATGAAACCACAATCAGGGAAGCAGCCTTAGGTATATATATAACATAAACCATGTTACGAACATCAAATTCTTTTTATAATATAGCCCACAAACCATTTAGAAATCACTACAATAAAAGGAAAAAGTGCAGCAATTTTCTGAACACATGCTGTCCAGAATTTTCTAGAATAACATACTATCATCTACTTCTTGATTTTCATAAAGGAATCATACTAAATACACAAATATAGTTACTTACCTTTATCTTCAAGGTTTACAGCCTCCTCAAGAACCCTAAAATCTCCTTTGGCTGCTGCTTCGGTAGGTTAAGAAAAGAGTGGAGAGAAAGTTAGGAAAGCTGAATATTTTTCTTCTAAGAGAGAATGCAAATTTGTTGTTTATAACTCCTTCCTAAAGGGCTGATTTGGACGAATTTATTTGGGAATTTTGACCAAATAATACATCATTCACTTGGGCTAATTACTAACCAGCTTAGTCCCCAAAATTGGGCCAAAATGGGCATCACATACTAATGGACTTTGGCTGCCAATTCCAGCTTTCCTCTTAAATCTGTTTTCGGCCCAAATAGTAAAGTGGTTTGGAATATCTGTGGGCTCTTATTACGCTCTTCTTGGACTAAAAATAAGGTCCATTTATGATACTAAAATATGGGATAAAATTACACCCTTAAAACTGATTTTATTCGTCATCGAACTTGGACAAATTTGACGTCGAATCTTGTCTCCGTTTAGCTAGCAAATTCAAGCTAAGCAAGTAGGTGACTCACCTACTAGATTATTAACTCATACAAACACCTTAATTATCTTACTTTCTTTAGGGTTGTGATATCATCAATTTTATATAAAACACATATAAACTCAACCCTCTTAAGCATTAGACGCCCATATCGCCCGTTAACACGAAAAATCAAGCACTTTCAAGAATGGATACTAATTTGACCAGTCCATATCATGATTTATTTCACACATCATTAGTACATGTAAAATGTGGGGTGTTACATCCTCCCCCCCTTAGGAATATTCGTCCTCGAATGTTAGCACAATTGGGTAGCTTAACCATGTATAAACCTTTATTTAAACAACCCTTTGACAACAAAATAAGTATCAATTACACATACCTATTCGTGTTCCAATTCTATATGTTGGGCATCCTTTTTAGCTTCAAACAAATGAGAGAATTTTGACTTCATCGCGTCCTCGGCCTCCCAAGTTATCTCTTTTGCTTGATAATTTCTCCAAAGTACCTTCACTGAAGTTATTTCTTTATTCTACAGCTTCCTAACTTGACGATCCAGAATAGCAATAGGCACCTCTTCATAAGTGAGATTTTCTATAACCTGCAGGTCCTCAATAGGGGTGATACGGGATGGGTCACCTATGCACTTTCAAAGCATTGATACATGGCAAACTAGATGAACCATTAAAAGCTCTTGGTGTAGCTCTAGTTCACATGCAACCTACCCGATCTTCTTAATAATCTTATACGGACCTATGTAACGTGGGCTTAGTTTTCCTTTCTTACCAAACCTCATAACCCCTTTCATTGGAGAAACCTTTAAAAATATCCAATCTTCTACTGAAAATTCCAGCCCTCTTCTAGCATCCGCATATCATTTATGCTGACTTTGGGCTGTTTTTAGCCGTTGCTATATTACCTTAACTTTTTCCATGGCTTGGTGTACTAGATCTAGCTCAAGTAAGGTGGATTCACCCACTCCAAACCATCCAATTAGCGACCTACACTTCCTTCCATACAAATCTTCGTAAGGTGCCATCTTGATACTTGAATAGTA
The DNA here is from genome assembly GCA_025774065.1 of Solanum ossicruentum. Lineage (NCBI taxonomy): Eukaryota > Viridiplantae > Streptophyta > Magnoliopsida > Solanales > Solanaceae > Solanum > Solanum ossicruentum. The sequence goes on along the minus strand of JAOTQR010117724.1, from coordinate 414 downwards.
GCTATTATTATAGGCAAATTCAATAAGTGACAAATGGTCCACCCAACTACCTTTAAAGTCAATGCACAAGCTCGTAACATGTCTTCAAGTGTCTAAGTGGTGCGTTTTGCTTGACCGTCTGTTTGAGGGTGGAAGGATGTGCTCAAATTTAATTGTGTTCCTAAACTCCTTTGGAAAGACTTCCAAAACTTTGCAGTGAATTGAGCCCGTCGATCTGATATAATAGAGATTGGGACTCCATGTAGCCTGACTATCAATTTGAGGTACAGTTTGGCATACTCCTCCGCTGTACAAGCACTCCTAACAGGTAGGAAATGTGCTAACTTTGTGGGTCTGTCAACTATTACCCATATAGAGTCATACTTCTGAAATGAGCGAGGCAAACCTGTAACAAAGTCCATATTGATCATATCC
>JAOTQR010117713.1:0-24509 GCA_025774065.1 Solanum ossicruentum | reverse complement strand
TCTTACAGGTGGGTTTAGTCAGTAAAACAGAGGAAACTCTGCCGAAATTCCGGCAGAAGTTGGGTGAACTAACTACGAGATCTTCGTGGGTTAAGATTAGCTCAAATGCCTAATCGGCACGAGTCACGGCCCCGGGGTGGGGTCGTGACAGGTAAAGTTCGAATTTTTTTAAAAAATATTTTATAAAAGAGGTTTTTTTTAAAAGAAAAGAAAGGCGCGGATTGTTGGTGGGTGGGGTAAAGTAGGTGAGAAAAATATTTTTTTAAAAATAATTATCTTAACAAATAATATTTTTGAGAGAATATTAATACATTAATCTTTAACTTTTAACTAGTATTAATAATTTATTTAATTTTTATCAAGGTGGAATATTTTATTTGTGTGGCAAGTTTTTTTTTCAATAAAAGAGTGTAATACACACACCATTGAAGTGTATTTCTCATACTAATAAGTGATATTTATGTATGAAGCTCACACTTTTAATTTTTTTAGCTAAAATTTATGATCCATGAACCATTTTATTGATAAAAAACCAAATCCAACAGTGTTCTGGCTCAAGGCCCAAAATAAGATTTGTAGGTTTCTAAACATGATTGAAACTATTTTCTATATTAATCAAGTGTATGACATTACTTTTCTTCCTCCTGTTCCACCACTTTATTTGACCTAAAATGTCGATTTGTTGTCACTTCAACTCCTAAATGTTTTGGCTTCTTCTTTGCATCATCTTTACTTTGGAGTCTTTCTTAATCAATTGGATGCTCTGTCTATCTTCTTCACTAGTTCTTGGTATTTTTTCTATCTATTTTGTAACACCCTACATATTGAAAATTTTGAAAAATGAAAAAGTTGTAGTAACTCTGAACTGGACTGGTGTTACGAGCTAATCTATGGTTCGTGGATTGCACCACGGGTCGCAGACAAGTGTCGTGGTTGAGGTATAAAAATTGATGAAAATTTTGGTAACCGGAAGTCATTGTACAAAGGACTTTACGAGTCGTACTTAGGAATACGACTCGTTGATTGAGTCATAAAAGGGACCCTGATGAATGAAAAATTTGAAGAATGTAAAATTTGAAGAACGAAAATTTTTCTAAGCTTGGGAGGTTTCTACGAAGAAATATACTATCCATAAAAAGAAGTACAAACCATTATTGGCTCATTATTTGAGGGGTGCAAATTTAAGTGGCTAAAATTTTGTGACATGCATAGTACGAAGGCCAAATATGACCAGTAGTTTAATCCATGATCCGTAAAAAGTGGCTCGTAGATGGGTCCGATAATTTTTAAATTAAGGGATCTTTATTTATCATTTCTATCCGTTTAACTCCTACACTTCGTCGTTTTGACCCTACTAAATAACTTAATTGACTCAATTCCTATAAAATCTATTCCTAAATCATTCTAACTCATTCACTCTCAAAACCTCTCCCAAATTTCTAAAATTTCTCTCTCTAAGCAAGGATTCTATTGGAGCTAGGGTTTCAAGCTTTTGCTGAGGATTCCAAGGTCTAACCACTCTAATTGTTTGGGTATTTTACTTGAGGTTTGTAAGGCTTCGTTCATTGATTAGAATTCAACCATGGAGCCCAATACAAAACCTCTTTTTTCTCAAAGCTCAAGCATGATTTCTTATGGGTTTTCATGATGCTACTCTAAGTGACTGGATTATGATTATTAGACTCAAATATTCATGAATTATGAAGAATTACATGATTTCAAGTACATTATGATTATGACTTATTGAATTGAATTGGGTTCCTTTACTATTGATCCAAATTAATCTCAATTGCATGATTCCTATATGATTCTAATCTAATTGCATTGTTTTAACTTCAATTTCTAATGAACCTACATATTACCCCAGTTTCCGATGACAAGGTTATAATCTTCATGAGTATGATTCTAAGTATGAAAATATGATTTGTCAATGATGATGATAATATAACGATGAGAGTGATTTAAGACCCTAATATTTATGAAATGATGATAATATGGGGAGTATACCCACATTATGTGTAAAGCTATATGTAAATGGACTCTTCCTATGATATGATATGCTTTCTTAAAATTGTGATACCTATTTGACGAGCTATAAAAGTATGATTTTAATAAAGTTATATATTAAAAAAGAGGTAAGTGTCAAAAACACGCCCTTTATCCTTTTTTTTTAGTTTCACGCCTAAATTATCATTTATTAGTTTGAGAAACACATCTCTCTCTTTTATTCCACTCTCATATGATGAGTGTACTTCACTCTCTCTTTTATTAAAAAAAAATGACCATATCACACTCCAGATGGTAAAAATATTCCACCTTAAAAAAATTAATAAATTATAGTATTAGTTAAAGTTAAATATCAAAGTATTATTATTTCAAAAAAATATAACATATTTTTCTTACCTCACTTCACCGCTTCCTCTCCCATAAACCTCTGCCCCCACACCCGCCCCCACCCACCCTGAGCCAACCAATGTTTTAATTTTAGTTTTTTTTTAATTCTTTGTAAATTTTTTAAAAGAAATTCTTAGCTCATCTCTCCTTTCCCCCTTGGAATAATAATTTAGATACTATTTTAATTTTTTTAGAAATAATATTTCTAATATCTACCCTACCCGCTTAATCCTCTGCTTTCATATTTTTTCTTATTTTCAAAAAATAATATTTTTTAACTTGCCGCAAGATTTTTTAAAAATAATTCTTTTTATTTTTGTTATATTCGGTACACAAGTAAAAAATATATTTTTCTAAATATATGTATACATATCTATAAAAAAACAATAAAAAATATATATAAAGATAAAAATAAATTAGAAGCGGATGGTTAAATGGGATTGCGATAGAATTTCTATTTATTTTAAAAAAAATAAAAATGTATAATATCAATTTTTTACAAAGGAGTGGAAGAGGAGGTAAAGTTTGAATTTTTTTAAATATATTTTATAAAAGAGTTTTTTTTTCTAAAAAGGAAAGGTGCGGATTGTTTGGGGGTGGGGGTGGAGTAGGTGAGAGAACTATTTTAACCTTTATTTTTAAAAAAATAATTATCTTAAAAATAATACTTTTGAGAGAATATTAACACTTTAATCTTTAACTTTTAACTATTATTAATAATTTATTTTAATTTTTGTCAAGATAGAATATTTTATCCATGTGGCAAGTTTTTTTTCAATAAAAGAGAGAGTGTATTATACACACCATTGGGGTGTGTTTCTCAAACTAATAAGTGATAGTTTAGGTATGAAACTCACACTTTTAATTTTTTTAGTTAAAATTTATGATCTATGGATCATTTTATTAACCAAAAACCAAATCTAACAATGTTCTGGCGCAAAGCCCAAAATAAGATTTGTAGGTTTCTAAAACATGAGTAAAATTATTTTCTATATAAATCAAGTGTATGACATTACTTTCTTCCTTTTGTTCCACCACTTTGTTTTCCCTAAAATGTCGGTTTGTTGTCATTTCAACTCCAAATTGTTTTGGCTTCTTCTTTGGATCATCTTCACTTTGGAGTCTTTCTTCTTCAATTGGATGCTCTGTCTATCTTCTTCACTGGTTCTTGGTATTTCTTCTATCTATCTTGTAACACCCCGCATATTAAAAATTTTAAAAAATGAAAAAGTTGCAGTAACTTTGAATTGGACTGGTGTTACGAGCTAATCTATGGCTCGTGGATTGCACCACGGGTCGTAGACAAGTATCGTGGTTGAGGTATAAAAATTGATGAAAGTTTTGGTCACCGGAAGTTATTGTACAAAGGACATTACGAGTCATACATAGAAATACGTCTTGTTGATTGTGAGTCGTAAAAGGGACCCCGAAGAATGAATATGTTCTGTATTTGGGAGGTTTCAATGAAGAGATCTACTATCCGCAAAAAGAACTACAAACCATACTATTGGCTCGTGGTTTGGGGGTGCAAATTTCAGTGGCTAAAGTTTTGTGACATGTATAGTAAAAAGGCCAAATATGATCCGCACTTTAATTTACGACCTGTAAATAGGTAATTTGGTCCGACAGTTTTTAAATTAAGGGATTTTTGGTCATTTTCGATCTACTTAATGCCTACACTACATTGTTTTGACTCTAATAACAAACTTAACTGACTGAATTCCTATAAAACCTATTCCTAAATCATTCTAACTTATTCACTCTCAAAACCTCTCCCAAATTTCCAAATTTTCTCTCTCTAAGTGAGATCACCCAAGTTACACCTCCTTTTTAGAGGATAAAGCAGTCACTATCAAGAAATAGAACCTAACTCATATTAGGGTCGAACCCATAGGGAACATGTAGACTCAAGAGAATTCAATGACTACAATTCAAATGGTTAACAAATTAACTTTCACGGGGAAGGGGGGATTTGCAATAACGTTCAATCATTGGATAGGAGGGGAAGACAAGTAGTAAAATTATTCCTCATCTAGAAATATCCAAATTCTGAAATATTTATCACTTTTGTCTTAATCTTAATAAAAAAAGAAAGTCATACTGATCGGCAGGAAGTGAGCTGACTTGGTTAGCCGATCAATAATCACCCAAATATTGTCCCGGTGAAAGGGACGCTCTCCTTTTAATTGCATCTGTTGAAGCTGAAGCTGTTCAGTCTTCTGAAGGGGGAATCAAGATTTGCTTTCTGCACCTTGATGAGTTTTGAGTTCCCCTCCCCTGGTACATAATTGTCATTGTTCACACATCACATGTGGATTGGTGGATTTCTCATAGTTGGTGCGTCAATGAGAAATATAACTAAACTTACTATCACAAGAGAGAAGTCAATATGGAGATAAATTAGTATATTGTGTTCCCCATTATTCCCCAACTCAGTATTACCAGATAAACTAGTTCTTTTCTAGTGTATAGCATGCAGGATGGTAAGTTATATTCATCAAGACCTTTGGTCAAAGGTGAGAGGTGAATTTTACTATGCGACTTGACCCATCTCCATAGTGTGCATTACTATCCTTACCTATTAGTCCTAGTACAACCTCTCTATGACCTAGTTTGATTGATTAGATGAGAACATATCAATCAAATTTTATTAATTATCTCTTTTCCTATTCATTACTACCTTGGTCCAATCAGTAACAGTAGGCGGATTCTAATGTTGGCCTCCACTAGAAAACATGCAAAATGAAGAGAGTTAATTAATATATGCATATAAACCTTCAAGAATCATGAATTATCTGGTTTTACTTTGTTAAATTTTCATGGTTCCAACAACCTTAGTTGCGGATTTAGCTACTCATGCTTTGTGTAGATGCAAGAATTATGGATTGAAAAAACATAATTGAACACTTACACAATTGAATTAAGAACAAGCAAACCCAACTTCAATAAGAATCACAAGGTTAAAGATGAAATTCAAACGCAAGTGTTCTCAAAGACTCTTCAATATGATCTCACAATTTTCTCTCTCTAATTATCGAGTTCTCTGAGTACTAGGTGAAAAACCTCTGAAAAATAACCAAAAAAACTTATTTATAATAAGTAAAATACAAGTCCTAAATAAGATAGAAGAACTGGCCGGCACACGATGCGAAAGAGGTTTACGAGCCATATTGTATTCCACGATCCATAATTGGGGTCTCATACTCAACTGCTGAAAAGTTAGACTTCAACTCTACATCACCCATCTACAACTTGTAAAGCAGTTTACGACCCGTAAAGGGGGTTGCATCTGATGAAACTTCAGAAAGTCCTAATCTCTGATCCTCAGGGCATGAACCATCTTCTATGACCCGTAAAACCTTCCACGGCTCATTTGTTATTCATAGAATAAACTTCAGAAAATAACCCCTCACTATATTTGTTCACAAAACCATCCTATGACCCGTAGAATGAACTACAGCTCGTAGAGTGCCTCATATAGCAGCAAAAATCAACAACTTCTGCACTTTTCTCCAAAATCAAGGCCAACCTGTAATTCGTCAAATATAAACACAAAAACACATAAGACCAACTAACATTGCATTGAGAACACATAAAATTCCAAGTTTTATGCATCAAAAGGGTTATATTTTGGAAGCACATCAATACGCTCAACTTAAAATTGTTGCTTTTCCTCAAGTGACGGACTCAATCTATATAAATAATATAGTAATGAACAGATCTCTACCTAGTGGCATACATCATATAAACCTTAAATGCAGACACCCACATCAACTTTTCAAAACCAGGATCAAATAGCTATCTAGCAAATCAATACAAACTAGTGCATGTGACAACATAACTATGACTAGCGAGGTAGTATCAACAATCCATAATCACTGAATAAGTCTAGTGCTAACAATATAATGCAATGCAAGTGCCCTTACAAAAGAAGTTCCATATTTGAACACTCAATGATGTTTTCATGTATAACCTTGGGACTATGCAAAATCACTTACTCTCACAAAAGATATTCATGGATAATGCATAATACCATAGGCCTTCCCCTATACTCATGATTCAGACCTTTAACTAATTGGACAAAGAACACTTTAGGACTTTCTAGGCTTGTAATGTAGGCTCAAGGGGCTTTGGTATGGTACTATAGGAACATAGTGACTAAAGACCCTCCTTGACACTGCATTTTTCTGCACTTTTGCCATACTAACTCTGTTATTTTCACCTTATTCTCCCTTTTTCCCATTTCAAGCTTTTTTAGGTGCTTTCTTTTCATTTTTCAGCCTTTTGCCTTATTTTTATACTTCTTTTTGCTTTTTAGCTCACAACTAAGGAATCACTCATTTTGCTTGCACCAGTACATGATTTTTCATTTTTTCTCTATATTTCTAATTCACCCCCTTAATTTTTTGTGTTTCACCCTTACACCAGCCACCCTTAACTAACACTTTTGGCTTGTGTTGAGGTGCACAATATCTATCCTCAGAACCAGGGCCTATTTTGGTGGCCATCCTCAATTTAGGCCTTTTGCCTCAGTCAAGATGCACAATGTTCAAGGAATGACCAAGGCCAATTTCAGGATTTTACAACTAACAAGGCTTTGTTAATTAGGTGCTTTCAAAGAATATGAATAGGTAGATGTTAGGCTCAAACCTTAGGAACAAGGGATATATCATGTTTTTGGCTTGGTCATTTTAGGCTAAGTGGACTATTAAGAACAATGGGCTAAGATCCTTTTCTAATCCAATTAATCTACAATCTAACTTAGAGTAACAGGGCAAGTTTCGAATTAGAGCAAAACACATGAATACAGCAAATTAGGCTCACACTCACATGGTACTGCATACATTATCAACAAAAGGCTCTCAGATCATGTTTTTTATCTCAATTTATCGTCACTTATTAGAAAAAATATTGTCACACACCTAAACATGCATGGTTTCTATCTAACTATTAATCAAAACTTTTAGTGGGTATCATTTTTCAAGCAAAACACAAAAATATGCTATATTCCACAAGTCTTGGTAATATATGCTACAAATACTATGTAAACATCCTAAACATGCAGGTTCAACAGAAAGTAAATATCTACGGGGAAAAAGAACAGAAACAAGAAATTACTAGGATAAAAAATTGGGATAGTTATGGACCCAAGCTACTCATACTTTACTAAGGCCCATAACTACCCATACCTAATTGAAAAAGATGTGCATTGTCCTCAGTGCACAAAATAAAAGTAAACCAAAACATATAGGGGTCAAAAAACATACCTAGGCACCTAAGCTCCAGTGTGTGGCGGAGTCTGGACACCCTCCTCTTGTGGTGTAGTCTCCCCAGTGAAAGTGCTCTGTCCCTAGGGGCCAATACCGCTCACCTGCTCTACCTCTTGAGCTCATCGTATCTCTGCCTCTCATCTAGATGTCCTCAAGGCAAGTTTGAGCTCCTCTTGCTTAATCATCCCCGCCTGAAATTGTACAACATCAGGATCATCGTCCATGCGAGGTCTCTTCCCGTGGGAAGACTAAACAGACTCCTCAAGAGCCAAATGATCTACCAATGCCACCGAAGGTGTAGTCTTTGGTAGGGCAACCTGTGCTGCCAATGCTTCTATTATGTCAGTCCAAAGTCGCTGGATCTCCGTCTGCAGGGCTATAAGTCTAATGGCCAGGCCATACATTGTCTCTGCTGTACCCTCTCTTTGAAGGCGTCAATGCATGCATCCATGGTAGAGATACGATCCTAAATAGTACTAATCGTGAATGCCTGTATATGACCCTCCGAGCCTAAAATAGGATGGCAAACCCATGGCCTGATCTGATGAACGAGCTGAGTCAACTATGACTCAACATGAGATAACCTCTGTACCAAGGCTTGTATAGATGCGACGGATACAAAAACCATGTCCACAGGCATATCTTGTGGTGTCATGGCCTATGGTGCAGGGATAAAAGTAGCGGGCCCCCTCTCCTCATCTACCTCGGGCTATGGGGGCCTCTCCTCAATAGTAGCAGCCATGGCAGTGGTAGTCTGTGAACCCTCAGGCGGTGGTGCTGGGGTGAATATCTCAGGTGTAGGTAGAGGTTGTGCTCACCAGAGTGCTATTGGGTTCTCTTTATCCTTGATCAAGTTGGGATGCAATGTACGGTAGGCCTCAATCAGCTGGTACAGCTAGTGTAATCTCTCTACCCTTTACTCTATACAGAGCCTGTATATCAGGCACTAGAGTGGGATGGAGGTGGCCCTCTTCAGTGCGGCCTCATGAATCTGTTCGACGATCTGGTAGGCCCAATCAATATCATTGCCAGCTAAGATATCACAACCAAAACTACAAGCTTTGGTGTCAATGTATTATCAACAAGTATAGGCCAGATACGTGAATGAACAATCGCCTACCAAAACTTGGCGAGAAACTAAGTGAAGCCTTGATAATAGCCTTCAAGTGAGTGGCGAACCATGTAGGTTCTAGACCTTGCTCAATAATATACCCAGCCACCTATCTCATCAAGGTGGCTCATTGCTCTAGATCTCTCATAACAAGGGTGTTCCTCATCTGCCCCACCCTATAGTCAAACTCTGCGATGGATTTGGGGGCAGGGAACTCCAATCCATAAAAGAATCTGATAGATGGTGGTCTCTGATATATCCACCTACTGGCCCCTCATTCTCGTCTTAGTTAGACTGGGTTGAGTGAGGGGGTTCTTTTCCTTGGGAAGAGTGTTATATACTATGGCTGCATATACAACTCCCTCATCATGGTCAGGGAGTACAGTCCTAGCGAGTATGTGAGCCACTGAAGCCTGTAGGGAATCATCGTGTCCTGGAGACTGGTGACACAATAGAGTTTGTTGAAGATGATTCGGGGCTCTGCATATATGGAGTGGGCTGGCTTGCCTCGCTCTTTGTGTTGCAGGACCTCTATGTAGATATCACACATACTCATGACATACCATCGACTAGTAAGTGTGTCAGGTGGAGATGGTGATGATCAGGGTACGGTGGAGGACTCTATCTTTAATCCGTCCTTAGAGACTCCCTTAGAGCTGGACTCGTCTTTAGACGAAGTCATCTGTGGTAGACCGCTCTCATCGCTTCCTCCCTCAATAGATTGGAGAGTGCGAACAACAAGAGCCTGAGTCTGCCCAAATCTGGCAGCGACTTTAGTCTGTGGTTGATCCGCATCCGGGTTCGGGCTGACGCCCAACGTTTCTAGTGAGCCACTCAGTGTAGTGGACTGTTCATCATCTAAAGGCTCATCCTTTAGCCTCCTATGTGGGGCCCTAATATCATCGCATTTGGCTTTTACAACCATAGTACCTGAAACTTGAACATATATGCACCATGATTAGCCCTACAACTTGAAAATTGGAATGCAATAATCATCTAAATTAAGTTGCAGAAGGGTTCTATGAAAGCACCTTTATGGGTTGTAGTGGATACTATGAGCTGTAAAGAGCTTTTGTAAAGTAGTAGTTCAGAAGAGTTTTGTTACTAGAAAAGTCTACGAGACTAGGTACTAATCATAAAGTGGATTACTGATGTGCTACCGAAATACAACACATTTGGTGCTTGAAACAAGGAATTTTGTGAGTTCTTAAAGTGACTTTTTAGTGTTTTGATATGTTTTTGTGTTGATCTTCCATAAAAGTTAGGTTGGCATGATGTTGAAGAAAAGTTACATTTTTTGGTGAAGTATAGGCCATACGAGCCAACCTATGAGTCAAAGAGTGGTGTCGTAGCAGGAATCAAAGACCAAAGTCAAATATCTGCCAAGTGAAGGTCATTCCTATGAGGACATCCTACGAGTTGTAATACACACTATGACTCATATAGGTGGACTCCTAGCATGAATCCGAGAGCCAAAATGTTGGACCAAATACTAAAGACCAATATTATGAGACAAACATACGAGTCGTAGATTAAGAAATGACTCGTACCTATGAGTCGTACCATTTCAGTCCAAGATGCCAAGGACCTGATACGAGACCCCGACTATGACTAGTAGGCCATCCTATGAGTCGTAATTGCGAGACTTATCACCTGCCAACTATCTTTTTTGTGTAAATTTTAGGATAATTTTGTAAATACTATATATAGTTTAAGTTAGGTTTCTGAGAGAGAGTTCAACCAGATCTACCATTACATTTTGAATCTTCTCTTAGTTTTTTAGGGTAGATTATTGTTCTCTATTGGAAAACCCATTTTGGAGATTGCAAATCTTACCTTGTACTCATTGTTTATCAATCAAGCTTGTGAGTTTGCAACTTATGGTGCCCATTCTGTTCATTGTTATTGGTAAAACACTCAACTATGTCTATCATGTGCATTTTTATGTGTTTTGCTTTAACCATGAGTAGCTAAGCACCCACAACTTCAGGTTGTGGGAACCATGGGTAGTTGACTTGAAATAACCTAGGTTTCTTGCATTTCTATGATTGGGATTTTGCATGTATTATCTATTTCCCTTCATTTTTATCGTTGTTTGGTGGTGACCAACACCAAACCTCGCCTACAATCACGATCCCGACCAAGGTAGTGATGAATAGGAAAAGTGAAATAGATGATAAAATTTGATTGATGTGTTCTCATCTAATTAACTAAACCTGGTAATGGTTAGTTGGCACACCATGGTGGCCAACCAAGCGCTATGGTGAAATTTGACCTTCACCTTCACAAGAGTTCTAGAAGAACCTAACTTACTATCTTGCATGCAAATCACCATTTGTAGTTATGTTATCTTGGGTAATTGAGTCGACGAACCATGAGTTGTCCCTAAAATTGAGTGTTTCCTTGTATTATACTTAGTGTTTATTTTATCTTGTTATTGAATCACAACCCCCCCCCCCTAACCAACCAATATAGAGATTGTAGTCATAAAATGCTACAAATGATTAGTAGTGAAGTCTTGTAGTTAAGCCCTGTATTCCCTGTGGATACGACCCTAACCACGGTTAGGTTAATTATTGACAACGACTGCTTTCTTATTGGAGATGGAACATCATCAGAAATTATGGCACCATTTCCGGTGAATACAACTAGGTTTTGAGTTGATTTCACTATTAGTTCTAGTGTTGATTTATAGAGTCTTTTGTACTTAATTTTATTTTTGTTTTTGTTGTTTGATTTTATTTGCAATGTATACTAGGTTATATGCCCAACACAAGGAGCCAAGGCAATTACTTAGCTCCACTAAATTTGGAGATCCATCAACTACCAAGAAGAATGACTCAAGTGAATGATAATATTGAGGTTGAGGAGGATATGCATATGAATGAGGATATGGATAGAGAGGAGAATCCATCACAAAGGGGTAACATGCCACAGGTCAGGGACTTCAATGAAAATGCTTATGGGTGGAATCAATATCTATTGAACCCTATGGCTATGGATGTTACTGGTACTATAGCACTGCCTCCTTTACCGACAGGTACTATGTTCACGGTATAGAGTGGATTGCTCAAAATGCTCCAAAATCGAGGACTATTCACAAGGCTACCTTCAGAGGAACCCCACCATCATCTTCAAAATGTGGTGTTTGTTTGCAAGAGTTTCATGGGGACACAAAACCTTTCTCTTGATGCTGTGGGTTTGAGAATATTTCCACTATCATTGACTGGCAATGCAGCTGTATGCTTATTCGAGCTTTCTCCTGGTACTATCACAGGTTGGGCTGAACTTCAGAGAGTATTCCTCAAAAGATATTCCCCAAGGTCCAAGAAATTGAAGCTCAAGGACCAAATCAACAACTTTGAGCAATTGCCAGGTGATTCTATCAGCACAACATGGGAGAGGTTTACTAAATGCTTGAGGATGGTCCCTGATCACAAGATTGTTGACCATGCCTTGGTTGAAATTTTCTATCAGGCTCTTGATGAAAGTAGTCAAGCTTGCACCGATACGATTATGTTAGGCATGTTCCTGGACCAACCTTTTGCATTGATAGCCACAAGAATGAAGCAAATGGTCCAAACAAATCGAGCAAGGGGACAACTAGAGAAAGGTGTGGTGAAAACTTCTTGTGAGGTTTAGCACAAATAATCAGCAAGCAAAGGTAAATAAAGAGATCATGGAGCAACTTACTTAACTTCACACAAGTATGGACTTGGTTTCAAAGCAAAATCAGGCAAGTGTCAAGGCAGTCATGCACCAACCTCCCAAGGCTCCCATCTATGATGATCTATTCTTTGATGAGGATGTGTATTTTGTAATAAACCAAACGGCGAGTTTTCGGAACAACCCATAATTTTGATTATTGGAGGTAAGATTCCGAGAATCAAGGTCGGAACTTCACCCGTGATGGGATATATAGAGATAGCCAGGGTTGATACTATGAGAGAAAGAGAGAGAGAGAGAGAGTATGTCAAACGCAGATTGGGGGAGGGGAGAGGTCTACAAGAATAGTCCTTATGTTCCACCTCACAATCGTGATGCTGGATCAAGCAACTCAAGGATTGAAGATATGTTCAAAAAGTTGTTGAAATGAGCCAACTACCAAGATGAGACTTTGAAGGGAATGAAAGCAGACATCTCAAGTATTAATCAAAAGATAGAGTATCACTCGGTGGCAATCAATCAACTTGAGCAATAGTTTAGATAAGTTTCTTCACAATTGAATCAGCACCAAAAGGGCACCCTACCAAGCAATACAGTTCAAAAACCAAAGAATGAAGGGCATTACATAGCGGTGATGACTAGGAGTGGTAAGAGCCTCGTAAATCCCTCTATGCCAATAATTGTGGATGAAGTTGATGAGAAAGGTCTTGGTGGTGAAGTCTTGGTTGAGGGAGAAGATCCAAAGGTTGTTGGGATACAACAAGAAGATATAAGAGAGCATGAGAAATTGAAATCAATTCCCAAACCTACTCCTCCTATCACTCAAAGGCTTAAGAGAAAGGAAGAGGAGGGTAAATTCAAGAACTTCCTTTCGATGTTGAAGCAACTCTCCATTAACATTTCCCTTCTAGAAGCTTTAGAGAAAATGCTCGGGTATGCCAAATATATGAAGGATTTGATCTCCAAGAAATGCATTTTGAGCCAAGAGTTCTTGCAAGAACTCCAACAATGTAGTGTGATTATGACCAAATGCATTGGTCAAAAGCAAGAGGACCACGATGCATTCACCATCTCCTGTACCACTGGTGATGTCGAGTTTGCAAGAGCATTGTGTGAGTTAGGAGTGAGCATCAATCTATTGCCTCTTGCGGTATTGAAAAGGCTTGGCCTTGGTACTCCTACCCCAAAAAGAATGAGATTGCTTATGGCGAATCGAACTATTAAAAAGTCAGAGGGAATCTTTTTGGATGTGCTTGTTGAAGTGGATAAATTTATCTTCCCGGCATATTTTGTGACCCTTGACTGTGAAGTTGATCTTGAGGCGCCCATCCTTTTAGTGAGACCATTTCTGGCAATTGGGAGAGCCCTAGTAGATATGGATTCAAGTCATCTGCAGTTCAGGGTTAATGATGCGGAAGTTGTGTTCGACATTCCCAATCCATGAAACACCCAAATGAGTGCAAGAGTGAGGTGTGGACCCTCGATGATAGTTGATGAAGGAAGATGACCAAGTTGAGCCACGACATTAAAGAACGCTCTGCTTAGGAGGCAACCCAAGCATTGTTGATAAGTGTTTGTATATTTTTAAGTGTTTTCAATGGTTGAAATTCTAAGTAGAAGCTATGAGTTTAATTTTATGATTGAAAGACATTGGAGCAGTTGTAATATTTTGGGAATTGTTGTGTTTTGAGATTTGTTTTGCAAGTGAAAATTGAAGTACTGAAGATTTGAAAGATGAGACTTGGAGCTGCCTTTATGATCAGGCCTATGAGTCGTAGTCCTCACTGTGACTCGTTGTCATGCCTTGTAGAGAGAACTAGTGAGTATAAGAAGTTAGCACATATACTAAGAGCCAACCTTACGACTCGTAGGGTCCCCTACAAGTTGTAAGTGGGGTTCTTAGTGCCTAGGCATGATTCCTAAATTTTTACAAGTGTTGGGTTTGCTATGAGACCGTGATCTAAGAGTCGTAGGCCAGCCTACTACTTTTACTCAGGGTCTCGTAGCCCCTGATCTGCAGATTTTTAAAAACTCAAACCAGTTTGCTTATATAAGGTTCAAAATAAAATTTGACCCCTATTCTTAATCACAAATCCTAAATAGGCGACGAAGAACCTAAATCTACCCCTACTTTCTCTTTTCCAGCAAAAATCTTGACCACCGACGTCATTTTCAGGCAAGGATTCCGGTGCGGTTACAAATTTCTAGGGTTTTGGTTTGATTTTCAATTTGCCTCACTTTAGTTCATCTCTACAATCGATTGATAAGCTCTGTAATTACATTTTGCAATAACTTGTCATGAATTTGTTCCCTATATATGTTTTGCTCGGTTATGATAAATCATGCCGCATAGTGAGCATTAAACTAGACTTGTAATCTAGGGCTTTTAGGCTTTGAATGGTTGAGTTGTGAACATACTTGTTTGAAATTCCTTAAAAGGTGATGATGATTGCACAATTTATGATTCGTTCATGGGATGTAGAGTGTGATTGCTTCCCGTGCATGGTCTAAATAGTTGTCGAAGTTGAAATTTAGGGGATATGGGTGTGATGCTTATGCTTCAACTTTTGGAGTTTGACTTAATTGATATGTATACCATTGCATCCCTTTGGTATATGTTATTAATCTCAAGTATGAGCTTTGAAAGTGTTTGGTTGGCATTGTGCTTGATGTCCTGGTAAAGTAAATCGATCCTTAGGGGCGACTGTTGTTCTGTATTTACAATGTGACCGGGGAATTGATTATGTGCTAAATATTTGTAATAGTTGTTATATGTCAAGAGTGTTAACTGTGTGATTTAATGTGTTTCCTTATTGTGGGAAAATGTTAGGTACCTCTAATGCCTTCTATTTTCTGTTACGAGGCACTCCTACGACTAGTAGGTTCCTCTACGAATCGTAAGGGTCCCTCATAGAAAGAAAAAATCATATGTGGTTCCTTCATATTTCTCATAGGAGACCCACATATGACTCATAGTTCTTGCTATGATTCGTAGTGAGAGTCTCATAAGCTTATCTGAGTTCTAAAAAAGGTTTCTAAACATGGTTACGAGCCTAGACTATGATTTGCAGGTCACCCTAAGAGTCATAACTGTGTCTTGTATCTGGGATCAAAAAGCATTTTTGAAGGCATACTGGTTCTACGAGAGTAGAGTATGACTTGTAGGTCACCCTACGAGTCGTAACTGTACTTGTATCTGTAAACCTACAGCTGTATCAGTGGAATTTTTACTTTTTATTTGTTTTTGTTTCTTGTTCTTTGGTTTGTGTTTTAATGGGTCAAACATCTTGAACTTACATGTCGCTTTGTGGTTTGATTGCAGATAAAATGCCTCCAAAAGACAAATGGGCAATTCAAGCTCTCTAACGGAGGTTGTAGGATGAATCCTCCAAAACTGAGCAATCAGAGGGTTCTGTGGAAGTCCACAGAGTTAGGATGGACCCAGAGGCCAATAGACCCCTAACTCAGGTGCTTGTAGCATAGCTACACATGGAAGTTAGTAGTTCCTCCCAATCTGAAGAGGAGGAATAATAGGGCAATGAGTATGGGTCAGATAGCAGCTTGCCACAGATGACCCCCTCTCACTCAGTTTCAGAGTCGGAGTTGGGGAGCACCTCTCAGTAGGAGGAAGTTTAGTCTCAACGCCTAGCCGACTGCAGATGGTGCATACCTGGGCAGAAAGAGATATATGACTAGGGGTTGGAGCCTAAGGGGCAAGGGAAACTAATCTAACAATTTCATGAGGAGTCTGGGTTGAATGCCTCAGGCTTGGATAGAGTGCCCAGATTGGATGCTGGGTTTGAAGAGCATAGACTACAGTAAACCATACAACAGCTGGGCAATGTTGCCCCTTACATAGTCCATGAATTCTATGCGGTGTATCTTGCTACACTCCCCGGGGGTTACTGAAGAATAAAAGACCAATTGAGTAGCAGAGGCTATGGGTGGTGATAGTCTGGGGGAGGAGAGTTGATATCACAGAGGAGACAATCCAACGAGTGTAGTTTGGGCCCAATTATAAAGTGCCTCAGTCCATCGCAGAGTATGATAGCTATATTGATAAAATGAGAATAACGGTGATTGGGAAGGATTTCAGGACCAGGACAGAGTTGCTACGGTGGATCGCCAGTCAAATCTGCAAGGAGGTTGTAGAGCTGACGTGGTTCACAAACCACGCCGATCCCATAGTTAAAGCACACCTATCATTTTGGGCCAAGTTTTGGGGGTCCATTATCCATTGGCGTATTAGAACAACCTTCATGGATAATGTGATCACCTTTAAGAGAGCAGTATTGTTGGCTAGCATTCTAGCTGACTATGCTATAGATTGGGACTGGATTATTTCGGATCATATTCACGAGGCTGCAGCTCAGACGAGCACCTCACTGCCGTTTCCAGTTTTGATCCATCGACTATGCAGTGCAGCAGATGTTCTTATCGATCCTTACTGGGACCCTCATGTAGAGGCCACATGCACCATAGATCCCATCCTAATAAAGGCTGATGAGAATTCGGTGGCCTTACCACGAGCAGCTCCTCCAGCTATCCCAGAGCCATTCCCGGTAGAGCCTCAGATTCTGGGGTCACCTCTAGCCACTACCAACACCACTCCGGCTACTGCAGAGCCCAGGCCAGCCGTTGAGATCACGTCTACACCATCCTCCATCACTCCATCACTAGCAACATCTTCTTTAAAAGTTGACTCTCTTTTCTCTACGGTTGCTTTTCAGGCTTTGCTACATAGGGTGGTTGTAGTAGAGGGCAGGCTATGGGAGTTGTCAGTATGGGTCCGACCATTGATTGATTAGACTATTTAGGACTCCAAGGAGAGGATGAGTGCGTTTTACTGAGATTGAGTTGATGGTAGAGTCCGAGGCTCGGGTCAATACATTTGAGACTAGAGTCCACAGGATGCTTGAGGGAGTTAAGCCTGCCGATACGAGTGCAGTTAGTGAGGAGTTCGCCAAGTTCAAGGCCTAATTATTATTGATGTTGGTAGCCCCTGTTCTAGCCCATGAGGGAAAACCAGTAAGAGATGAGGTACTTGATTAGCTCACTGATCGTCCGGACACCCGAGGGAAGAGGCCCCTCAAGCACGTTGACTTAGAGCCAACCCCAAAGAAGCTGAGACAGGAGGAAGAGCCCATACCCAATGAGCTGGCATAGAAGTCGCTTTTGTTAGCGACTACTCAAAGAGAGAGAGAGAGAGAGAGAGAGAGAGAGAGAGAGAGAGAGAGAACACAACACACCCCACCTTAAATGGACACTTAAAGTATGGCTATAGAGGAGAGGCAGCCCCAGGACCTCTCAGATCAGCTCGAGACTAGTGCTTGATGTACCTTGATGTATGAATTCTTTTGACCCCAGTGCTCATTTTATTATGTTGGATACTTTGTTCTTTGTTCTCTTTTCAGACAATATTTTTATTATGTTAGTTTTTGGTTCTGTTTAAATATTCTTATGTTGGATGTTCTTTTTACTTATATTTTGGATGTTAGTTTTTGGTTTTTAATGGATGGACGTACATATTTCTATGTTATTGTGTTTTGTTTTTCTTTTTTCTTTTTTTACTTTGAGGACAAAGTATCATCTTTTGGTGGGGTGGTGGAAGTTATGGATTAAGGTGAAGTCTGAGTAGCCTCAAGTTCATAATTTTTCCTATTTTTTATCGCAAGGTTTTCTTGCCATGTTTCTTTTTCCTTATGGATATTTACTTTTCTGTTGAACCAGCATGTTTAGGTAGTGTATATAATGGGTAAATTCATAGTAGTGGTATCTATTAGCATATACATAATTTTAAAACTTGTCTCGGATGTTTTGATGAAAAATTGGGCATCCTCAAAGTTTATGAGGTCGTGATTATTGATGCATTCATACAATTTTAAGTATCTGGCAATGTTTGTTCTGATATTATGAAGGTAAGCTGAGACTAAAAGTATGACCTATGAGTCTATACTTGATTGTGGATGCAATTGCCATTGTGCTGTGAGCTTATTTTGCTGCATTCATGCATCTTGTATGGACCCAGAACTTGCCTTGTTACTCTAAAGTTGGTTTGGAGATGTGGTGGATATAGAAAGGATCTCAGGCCTTTGTTCCTTGAGTGAAGCCACTTTATAGCCTAAATGACCCACCACATGAATGAGTGAATCCCTTGTTCCAAACTTTTGAGCTTATCATGTACCCATTCTTTCTTGATACCTTGCTAGCTTAACCTTGTTTGATGAAATGTCTTGATATTGGCCCTGGTCCATCCTTGAACATGTGAACCTTGATTGAGGCCAAAAGCCTAAGTTGAGGGTGGCTGCAGTTAGCGAATCTGGTTTGAGGCATAGATATTATGTACTTCACCTGAGGCTAAAAGCCTAAGTTGAGGGTGGCCCTTATTGTAGCAAAATAATAATAATAAGGTGGTTAGTGGGAAATCAAGAAAGAAATGAAAAAGCATGAATCAAGTAAAGAAATAGAAAAGAAAAGTGCCTTGAGTTGAGGAAAAATAGTAAAAATGAGCCTGAAATTGAGGTACATTTGAAAAAGAGAAAGAAAGCACTCGAGAAAAGTTCAGAGAGGAGAATAAGGGTGGAGCAATTAAAAATGGGTTAGATTATAAAAGCAAAAAGTGTTGGTAAATATGGTTCAAGGATAGCTTTTAGTCACTACTTGCTCAAAATACCATACCAAAGCACCCCGAGCCTATGTTACAAGCCTATAAGTCCTAAAATGATCCAACTCTGCTTTATCACCAAACCAGAATATGAGTATAGAGGCAAGCCTATGGTATTAGTTAGTATGCATCAAATTTCAATTGTGAGAGTGACAATGTTTCCTCAATCTCGAAATTCTAAATGCTATTGAGTGAGTATGAGGGACTTCTATCCAGTGAGGGCATTTGCACTACTTGAGTATCATATAACTATACCAGCGATTGTGAACGGTTGATGCTCCTTAGCTTGTTATAGTTGTATTTCAGGTCTCTCATTATGTTCTTGTTTGCTTAATAACTTTGCAATCCTGTTTTGAAAATAGTAGTTTGGTACCCGAATCAAAGGAGCTGATGTATATGCCATTAGTATAGCTGCTATGTATTTCTCTCTGTCTGTGCAGATTGAGTCACCGCTTGAGGACAAGCAACAATTCTAAGTTGAGGGTGTTGATGTGATACCGAAATACAACACATTTGGTGCCTGAAACAAAGGATTTTGTGAGTTCTTAAAATGACTTTTTAATGTTTGATGTGTTTTTGTGTTGATCTTGCAGAAAAGTTAGATTCGCATGATTTTGAAGAAAATTTGTAGATTATGATGAAATATAGGCCATACGAGTCAACCTATGAGTCGTAGTTCAAGCTACGAGTCGTAGAATGATGTCGTAGCAGGAATCAGAGACCAAAATCAAAAATCTACCAAGTGAAGGTCACTCCTACGAGGACATCCTATGAGTCGTAATACACACTACGACTTGTATATGTGGACTCATAGCAAGAATCAGAGAGCTAAAATATTGGACCAAAAACTGAAGACCAAGACTATAAGACAAACATACGAGTCGTAGCTCAAGCAATGACTCATACCTATGAGTCATACCAATTCAATCCAAGATGCCAAGGAACTGATACGAGACCCCAACTAGGACTCGTAGGTCATCTTACGAGTTGTAACTGCGAGACTTATCAGCTTCCAGCTGTCTTTTTTGTGTAAAATTTAGGGTTATTTGGTAAATACTATATATAGTTTAATTTAGGTTTTTGAGAGAGGGTTCAGCCAGTGGATAATCTACCACTACATTTTGAATCTTCTCTTAGTTTTTTAGGGTAGATTATTGTTCTCTATTGGAAAACCCATTTTGGGGCTTGCAAATCTTACCTTGTACTCATTGTTGATCAATCAGGCTTATGAGTTTGGAACCTGTGGTGCCATTCTCTTCATTGTTATTGGTAAAACTCTCAACTATTTCTATCATGTGCATTTTTGTGTGTTTTACTTTACCCATGAGTAGCTAAGAACCCACAACTTGGGGTTATGGGAACCATGGGTAGTTGACTTGAAATAACCTAGGTTTCTTGCATTTCTATAATTGGGGTTTTGCATGTATTATCTATTTCCCTTCATTCTTTTTCTGGTGGTGGCCAACACCAAACCCGCCTGCTATCACATCCCGAACAAGGTAGTGACGAATAGAAAAAGGGAAGTAGATGACAAAATTCGATTGATGTGTTCTTGTGTAATCAACCAAACCTGACCAAGGGGAGGTTGACAAGGATATTGGTAACGGTTAGTTGGCATGCCATGGTGTCCAACCAAGCGCTATGGTGACATTCGACCTTCACCTTCACAATAGGGATGGAAGAACCTAAGTTACCGTCCTGTATATGCAAATTACCAATTATAGTTATGTGATCTAGGATAATCGAGTCGACGAACCATGGAAAACACAATTCCTGAGTTGTTCCCAAAATTGAGTGTTTCCTTGCATTGTAGTTATTATTTATTTTATTTTGTTTTTGAATCACAAACACCCCCTATTTAGAGATTGTAGTCATAAGTACTAGAAATGATTAGTAGTGAAGTCTTGTAATCAAGCCTTGTATTGCCTATGGATTCGACCCTAACATCGGTTAGGTTAAAAACTGATAATGACTGCTTTCTTGTTGGAGTGTGAACATCATTATTTATGAGTTGTAGACTGGATCGTAGTTATTTCCAGTGAGTATATCTATTTCAGTCAAGGATCTACAGAGACCTATCTACGAGACGTAAGGTGATCTATAACTCATAGAAGGTCTCATTGATGGATATTTAGAAACATCAAGTTTCTGGAATCTTGCACGAGGGGAAATTACGACTCATGGAATAATCCATGGGCCATAAAAGCCACTCGTGGACAAGAAAACTCAGTTATCTAAGTTTCTAAGCCCATCACACAGACCCCAAATGACTTTCTTTGACAAACATATTACCAACATCAAAGGAAAAAAAAAACATACTCACATGATTTCCATGCAACAACCAATACCCCCAACATGTTCTACAACACATATACACCATCAAAAGTGATTAAGTATGATTTTCCCGACAATTCTGACAACCTATGTTCAATTTCAACATGATTATGCGCCTATGTCATCACCCACCAATTCACACACAAAATCAATTAATCACACATGGTGGTTAAATCAATAGGAACAAACAACTATTTAGCACATGAAATGAAGGCAATTATACCTAATTCTGGATTTAGACCATTATTCAAACATGGGTAACCCAATTTTAAATAACATGAATTAAATTCAAACATAGATTTATGTCTGAACACCATGCCCAACACAATTTTCAATTCAATCACCCAAAATAATGCAAATTAAAGGTTTTAATTTAACCGAAAACTTACCAAAATTTTTTATTAAGTTGAATAAGATGAAGGAGTAAAGGGTTACTAAAACCTAGGTTGTCGAAAAGTCACCAAAAAATTATGTGTTTGTTGCCGCTGGTGGTCTAATTAATGAGGGGGGATAGCTGAGTCAATTTGGTAAATTAAGTTAAGAATGGGGTCAAAATAGTTTGACCCCATTATTTATACCTTTACCTGGTCAACTGAAAGTTAATGGGCCTGGACTCTAATGAAACCCCAATTACGGGCAGTAGAGTGATTTACGACCCGTAAAACATGGTTTCGTGGAATGTACAAACCCTAGATTTTAGGACTAGATTTCATGGACCAGTCTATGATTAAAAAATTCTTTATGACTCGTGGAGTTGGTCGTAGATACCTCAACACTTAGAAAAATATTCAGGAATCTTACCTGGGGTCCGTTAGCCCCATTCACGATCCGTATATTGATCTATTGTTCATAAAGTTAGCTCATGGACTGGAGTGCATAAATTTCCTGCTTATTGGAAATCTCTACAAGATGGGGTACCGATCATAAAGTGTTCTACGGCCCGTAGACCCAGTCATAGAGACACTTCCTGATGCCTTCTCAACCAAAATGGCTGATTTAGACTTGTTCCTGGATACTCTTCATAGAACACACTGTTGCCCTATATGCAACCAACCCAATATCAAATATTACAATTAAAATATAAGAAAACAAACTAAATATGAATTCAAAAATCAAAAACTAACCTATAACTATACTATTACATCAAAAACCTTGAGTTGCTCCCAAGTAGCGCATGATTTATTGTCGCGGAATGACTTGGAAAAATTGGTTACTCAGACTTCACCAATTTCCTAGACTTAACTCTACAAATCATTTAGACGCCTCTTTTTTGGACTAATAGATATTGAAGAAAACTTCTTCGCATTCAATCTAAACCTGAGTTAATCGACTTCCATATCCACTAGTGCTCACCTAGTGGCTAGAAATAGTCTTCCCAAGATGATTGGGATATCAAAGTCAACTTTGCAATCTAGGATCACAAAGTCTGTGAGGAATATGAACTTTCAACTTTTACCAGCACATCGTATAGTATCCCCACAGGTTAATTCACTGTGCGATCCGCCATCAACAACCGCATGCTTGATGGAGTAGGGGCTCCCAATCCAAGATTCTTGTAGACCGTAATGGGCGTTAGGTTAATGTTGGAACCTAGATCATATAGTGCCCTTGTGAACTCCATATCTCCAAAAGTGTAGGGCATGGTGAAAGCACCAAGATCTTCTTGCTTCTGAACCAAGGACCTCGTAGTAATAGCAATGCAATACTGAAGCTCTTGGGAGAGATCTTGACTTACAGTGCACTTTTTAGTGACCCAGTCTTTCTTGTACTTACCATACATTGGCATCTTCTCCATTGCCTGAATGAGAGGGATGTTGATGGAGAGTTGTTTCAGCATGGAGAGAAAGTGCTAGAATTTACCTTCCTCCTCCCTCTTTTTTATTCTTTAAGGGAAGGGAGGAGGAAGCCTAGGAATGGGCTTCATATTCTGTGGTGCATCAGCAGCTTCACTCACCCCATCCTTGCCACGATCATCTCCTATCTCCAAATCTTTGGCCACATCGATCTCCCCTCAAACATCTTCCTCATCAACTGGCATGGGAGGATCAATGGTACTCTTGCCAAATCAAGTAGCAATTGCCATACACTGCCCTTTATTTTTAGGATTTTGAACTGTAGTTTTCGTCTAGAGCGGGTTTTCCCGAACTTTAACTAGCTTAGAACAGTCTTCCCTTACAGTCAAGTGGCGTGAAGCAATATCGAAGCCCGACGAAGGGGAAGGAAGTTGAATAGCTTAAAACATTTGTTTCAACTGGCAAACAAGCTCTGGTGGGATCTTCACGGAGAGAAAAAGATTGCGCTGATTAAGTTGAGTCAACACTTGATCAAACTGTTCTTCCAGCTGTTTATTAGCCATAGAGTGAGACTCTAGTTTCTAATTTATACTTAAAATCTCTAATTTCATGCCCCTCAGAATCTCATCCTGTGTCTCATCTTTCTTCGAAAGGCTATCAAACATCTCCTCAATCCTCAAACTACTTGCACTTGCATCATGATTATGCGGTGGCACACAAGGACCATTTCTGAAGCCTTATGTATGACTCCAATATGCATCTCTGTCTAGACCCCTGTTCCTGTCATAGTAACCTATGCTGTTGTCCTTGTGTGCTCCATCAAATTAAAGTTTTGACCTTGGTTTCCTTGACCTTGGTGTCAATAATCCTGATTGGACCCTTGGGTGTTGGTCTAGAAAACCCCCATCCGATTAACAATAAAACACGTCCTCATCATAATATGGCATGTGGAGGTTTATGAACCACCTCATCACTTGCTCTTGGTTCTGCTTCTTCATCACCTCCATACTTGTGTGAATTTGGGGAAGCTATTGCATGATTTCTTCATTGGTCTTTCCTTGCTTTGGACCAACACTGAAAACACATAAACTTTTGGTAGATGCTCTGTCTTTTTGCTCCCATGCATGATTATTCTTGACCAGTCTTGTCACGTCCCAAAGTCTGGTTAGGGCGGACTAGCACCCGTTGCCGAATAGGCTCGGAGAACCAACTTATATCTACGCGTTTTGCATACATATTATAGTTGACATCTATGTTTGGCATGCTTCTAAGGAGAT